>CM076580.1:688000546-688305970 GCA_034641835.2 Pinus albicaulis | reverse complement strand
GGAAGTAAATTCCCCTTCCCATCCACACCTCTTTTATTGCCTCAACTAATTGCAAATTCATTTCAAATATTTAACAGGGCATATTACTTCCTCATTCGAATTTCCAAATTGTTGAGAACCATTCCGTCAAGCTCTGAAGCTTCTTTTGTCAAGATCCATTCCTTGTTAGCATGTTTTCTGTGTTAGCGTGTTTTCCGTTTTCCGTGTTAGCATGTTTGTCGTTCTTCATGTTTTCCATTTGCAGCAGCGAGGAGGAGGAACGGGTGCGGCCCAGAGGAAATCGAAATCCTTTTCTTTCCGGCACAGAGGCAAAGGTACTCCTAAATTCAGTTTTATTCCAAAATTCCATTTGTTGTTCATGAAATTACATTGTTGCTGTAACGATGGACAGGGAGTTGCCACAACAGTGACTAGTGAGTTGCCACAATGTGTCACTGGTCACTGTTGCTGCAACTCGACCATGTTGCGGCAAGTCACTGGTCACTGTTGCTGCAACTCGACCATTGGAATAGTAGTTGTTCCACACTCTTGGTTTGCTCAGTTTATTATTGCATATTATCTTCATCGTCTGTCTTTTGCAATCCAATATTTAGGGTCTAATCTTATTTTTTATATGTTCTTTACCCCAAACTTGTAAAGTTTCAAGAAAACGGTATTGACATTTAACCCCAAATCTGTAAAGTTTTGAAAAAAATGAAAATTTTACATTGCTTGTTTGTTTGAACAAATTCCTCCAGGAAAATGCTAGAAAAAAATTAAATTATTTCACTGTCAAATACATTTTTTTTTTTCAGAAGAAAAAAACGTTGATTATATTAATATATAAACAATACATTGTCATGCATAATCTCAGCTGTGAGGTCGATCAACAACGAGATCCACTAAATACAGGCCAGACATGTTATCTCCCTTGAGGGAGTATTATGTCGACCTCGACATCATGAAATTTACATCCCATACAGAATGACCTTCGATCATATTGAGAGACTTTTGAATAGGAAGAAAGGAATCAACCAAACAGAAATGGTCCTTCAGCAAAAAAGACTGATGTAATTCGAATGTAGATTGGATGAGAGAGAGTGAATGAGAAGTAAAAGCAAAGAAAAAATACAGAACTCTCCCATTTGTCGATTCAGAACACTTGTGAGCTTCCAGAAGACATGAAAAAAGTTGCCAATTAATGTAATGATAAGGTCGGCACGCCTGAAAAGGATAGGCCGGTATTCAAATTGAGCATTTGTATCATAGACCATCCTGTGTGATAGTGTAAAAACAGTCACGTATGTATTGATTCATGTCAGGCTCGTTTGAGATGCTATCCGGCTCGCTTGATGTAGTATGTCCGGCTCTCTTGTGGACGATATACCCGGCTCGCTTGTAGACATAAGAAGAGACTATCACCATATGGAAACATGTGACAGAAGCACCTCTTAATAGATTATGATTGTAACTATGTTGGCGGCATATAATCGACATGGCACCTGTGCGAAGGCCCACTAGCCAAAAAACAATAACCCTGACCAAAAACCTGTTTAACCAATACAGCCTCGAAGGAGATTCTGTGTATCCATACGAAGGAGAGCAAAGTTGCACCGCAAAAACCTGTGAACAAAAACTGTCATAACAAAAACTAGGCCTTACCCTGTTATGGAATTGGAATTGAGGTTTGCCAGTGGGATTGGCCATCTCTGAAAAGCTGGACGTGCATAATCCCGAATTCAGATACCAAACCTTTCCTGGACAAACCATCCGCCCTGGTATTGTTTTCTCTGTATATGTGCATAATGGGAGGATGGTTGAGATTGGCCCAGAAACATCGAATCCTGTGTAACCACCCCTGTAAATCAGGCCTCATCATAACCATTGTCCTGTTGACCCATCCAATTACAACCTGTGAGTCCCCATATATGTGTACATCCTGAATCTGAAGAAAGACAGCAAAACGGAGACCCCCCCACAGAGCAATTAGTTCCGCCTTGTTGTTGGAGCCCATACCAGCATTCCAGTGAATATGAAGCCTTTCACGCTGAGATATTTTTATCCAGGCACCACGGCCAATGAGCCCATCCACGCAAGCGCCATCGAAATAGATCGCCGGAATTGCCATCACATGTGGTCTAATTCGAATGGAGCAGTCGTGAATAGTAGCGTTTGGGGAAGGGCGATCTTCCATCCACCCTAGGATATATGAATATACATGTGAAATCCAAAAAGGCACCTCATCAAATATCAATCTGTTTCTACCCAGCCACACTTCCCAAATGAAAAAGAAAGGCAACGATTTAAATTTTCCTTTTAGTTTGTCCCATTCCATGGCAGCAGTCAGAAAATCAATAGGAGACCATGCTGGACCCATAAAATGAGAAGAGAAAAGCCGCCATAAACACATGATGATAGGGCAACGGAAAAAAAGATGATCGATTGATTCGAGGTCTTGACAGCATATGTGGCATCTAAAAGGGCCCGAGAAGCCTCTCCTAATCAAATTTTCTCCCGTAAGGACCCTACCCTTCCAGACCAACCATCCAAAAAGGACGATTTTAGTGGGGATCTTCCTCTTCCAAAATGTGTAGAAAGATGCTGACATCTGATCCCTGTAAGAGGCAAAATTCAGCACTCTGTATATATCATTTACTGTAGGCGCGCCCTCATGTATGGGTCCGTCCCAAACAATGGAATCCCCACCAGCATCCCAACTGAAACCCGCTGCTCTGAAAGCGTCCCTAAGCATATCCCATTCCTCCGAGACATTCTCCGGCAACCCTAGCTGGAGCGCAGATTTAAATTCTGGTGAATCGAAAGACCATAATCTGATAGTCTGAGAAATGTAATTGATGCCCCTGTGAGCAAGGCAATGTATAAGTAGCGGAGAGGGTGATTCGCTTGAAGGAAGCCCAATAATTTTCTTGAATGTGAAAGGGAACCATTGGCATTGACCAAGTCCGTGACCTGCCCTGAATCTTCCATTAAATTTGCATCGTCGGCCTTGATAACCATTTCCTCTATCTTGATAAGTGTTTGCTTCTCCAGGGAGTTGTCGCAACAGTGACAAGCAGTTACCGCAATGGTGAAATTTTCCATCTGCGTTTTCTCATTTGATACCATCCAAAAACCACATTTTGTAATAAAACTAGTTTCAGAAATAATTTAGATGATTTCTCAGCTTCAAGTCCCTAAGGCACAGGTCTCTGTGTGGATAATGTGTATGATGTTTCCCTCCATCTACGCCCTTGGTTTTATCGCTATTACATGACTCAGCCTATGTCCTTTTTTGTTGTGCCCTGAAAAGGGTGGGGATTTTTTAAAATTTGTTTTAGTATTTTTAATTTTATTTATTTATTTTATGTTTATTAAAATAAATGATTTATTTTTTTTGCGGGTGAAAAATAAATATTTTTAATTATAGTAGTTTTTGTTTTAAAAAAAATAATTAATAATAATAATGGTATTGATAATGATAATTTTATTTTTTAAATAATGATTATTAATAGTGGTGATATTTTATTTCATTATATAAATTTTGATTTCTATTGATATTAAGTGTAAAATTATAATGAAAGATATTTTTATATTAAATGTTTTTAAATATATTAATTTATATTTTAAATTATTTATTATTTCATTTTATTGGTTATTTATTATTTAATTAATTTTCAATATAATTTAATAAATGTTATTATTTTAATAATAGTAAAAAAATTATAAACATTTTTTTTTTTTTTTTTAATTCTAATAAACTCACTGAGATAAATTAATATGCATTATATTTAAAAAAAAAATCACTAAACAAAATTATGATAATTTGGAATTTTTTTTATTTACTTTTTAAACACAAAAATATGGCTTTAAAGGAATCCAAATAATTTCCTTACCTTTTTTTTAAGTATAATTTATCACTATCATTCCTTTTGTTTTTTATTAATTTAAAAAAAATTGTTAAAACATAGTATGTTAAATCCATTTTTTCTTATTATTGTCTATTTTTTTTTTTTTTTTATAAAAAAATTATTGTCAAATCATCGATTTATATAAAATCAATCTCTCTCTCTCTCTCTCTCTCTCTATATATATATATATATATATATATATATATATATATATATATATATATACAACCAAATTTTCATTATCATGGCATCATGTTTTTATTTTTATTTTTTAAAATATTATTATAAAATCATCAAATTGTGAACTCATTAGATTTTATTAGTCATCACCATCAACCAATGCTCAAACCCACCTAGGTCTTCCCATACTTTTACCCTTGATATCATAATTTAGTAATTTTACAAAAAAAAAAATCACCAAATTATCGAATTGTTAGGTTTTCTTTCTCATCACGATTGACGAATGATCAAACCCACCTATGCCTTCCCATGCCTCCCTTCAATATTGTGATGTATGGTATATGTTTTCCACTTAAAAATCATCTCTCTCCTTGCCATATTGATCACTATTAAGCTTCCAAACATTCCCTCTTGTTGGTGTTTTCTTCCCGGATAATTGGACATGGGAATGTATGGATTAGTGGTATAAGTAGTCATGTTCAAGTCTTCTATGGTTTTGAAAAATTTAGTCATTCTCTCATTAATAGGGTGAACCATCTACATAGGGTCATTCCTTTAAATACAACTTTCAGTCATATATGATTATATAATACTGGCATATTAAAGTTGAAATGTTCCATTATTAGTTGTAGTGAAAGCCTTTAGTCCACTTGAAGCTAATAAGCTAAGGAAACTAAGCTCAATATAAAACTATAGAAAATATGCTCTCTATGAAAAATAAGGAAACTTTTCTAAGAACTAAGAGCCCAATAAGACAACTAACACTCAATTCACTAACACCAAACTAACGAAGAAACTAATAACACTAAAAATGCTAATGGTGAAATGTTACCCAGTTCATCGCTATCGCTCATGGCTAAAGGAAATGAACGGTATGTTACACTTTTACTATAGAGACATTAATAGTGTGAACCATCTACATGTAGTTTATACATGCTCTCATCTATTTTATGAATTGTAAGGCAAGTCAATACTTCTAAGTACCTTGTAAAGGAATACATAGCAAACCTTGTGAAAAGCATTAGCTATATCAATTTTAATAACTATTTCCCACTCTTATTAGTTATACTTGAGTGGAATAAAAACATATTATCAAATATTGTTACTTATGAACAAAAACCCCTTTGATCTTTTTGAAATAAAATTAGAGAAGCTAAGTTTGTTATGTAAGTACAAAGGAAAGCAAATAAAAAATTTCATGATTGAAATTATGTTGATGCAAACATAATTATTTGTCATTTTTTATATCTTTAAGCCATTATTATCCAATCTCCGTGTATCCAATGAATCAGGCTTCAATTGCATGCACATCATTAACAATTATGTTCTATTGTACTGACAAATATAAATTCAACGTCAGATTTATTATGTCTTTCAGAAGATATAAACTCAAAACGATGGTAATATTTGGATTTATGTTAGCTATACGATTAAATATAAATATAATTTTTCTATATTTTAATATATCATATTTTTCATGAAATCTGTTATTTTTCTTAAATTTATTATTTCAAGCCTTATTATATTACTGGTAAAAAACAATATTCAATAAAAATAAAAAATAATCATCAAAAATAAATTTAAATAACACATTCAAATAATAAACCTTATTTAAAAAAAGTAAAAAGAATTTTCATATCCAAATATCAAACTAAACTCTCTTGTGAAACAAACTCAATAGCACCATAGTTCATAACTTTAATTTTGACAAGCCCCGGATGTGGGTGACATGACGGCCACATGTGAAACCAGTTCATCCCATGCATAGGCTGGTGGAGTCTTGCACTGCTAGCTCTAATCTGATGCGTAACCTCCTCTCTGCAATCATTTACATGACCTCCATGATGCACCTGATCCTCTGCCACACCCTGAATCACATGCCACCCCATGAAAACTGTCGCAACTTGCACTCACGATCGTGTCAAAAAATCGCACAACATCTACACTTGTACCACAGGTCTTCAAAAGGCAAGGTCTCTCCCCATTGCCTCATCCCCTTTATGCTCCTGTTGGCTTCCATAGCCCTCTTTTCTCCCCTGTCCATTATGCTACTGCCTCAGTCTCTCCATGTGTTCCACCAGCTGAGCACCATCCGTCCTGCGCACCTCCATATTGGTGCTAAGTAACTAGGAACCCACCTTGTTGCTCCCCTCTAGGTTGTGCGCTCCCTATTGATTTCCTTTTCTTTATAAATTCACCCCGTTGCGCGCATTTAGAGGCAGACTCCCTTGCTATGCACCCCCCTCCTGTGAGCTCCCCTGCTTCACAGTTCAGAACCATGCACATCCCTGCTTCGCTTCTATGTTGAGCGCTCCCCTGAAGTGCAAGTCACTGTCCGTGGACCGGCCCCAACCTCCCTATCGCTTCACCTCCCCATTGCTCCGCGCCAACGCCAAAAGACCATCATGGGTAGCCAAAGAGGTGTGTTCTCATGATGTTATCAACGAGGCCAAGACAATCGTTTGAGATCCATTGAGCATTCCTCTTTTGGTAGTCATGATAGGAAGGCACCTTAGCGCTATGAGAGCACCCCAGAGGATATCGCCCTAGCTCAGGAGAATCATAAGGGTAGAAGGGGTCGCAGGAAATCCACCATCGCACAACCATAACAACCTACGCCTTGCAAAAATGGGCCTCTCCTGGTATAGGAGGCCTCGGGGGAGGTCACTGATGTGTGGATCATAGACTTGAAGGGTGTCTAGACTCTTCTTCCTGATCCTGAGTACCCGATCGCACCCATACTCTGCGCAACTATTACAAAGCCACTGAGTGTGCCTTCTACTAAGGAGGAGGTCATAGCTTAGGAGTACAAATGCTGTATCGAGGAGGAGGACCCTATATCCGAGGATAATGAAGGAAAACCATGATCGCGCAGCTGCTCAGATCTTATTTTATTTTTTGTTATTTCAGTACATATTATAGATAATTTTCCTTTTCAGGTGTCACGACAGACCTTGTAATTTTTGAATGCATGATGCTATCTAAGAGCTGGTTTCCTCCAAGAGGCAGCCTCAAACCTGCGCTACTATGAAAGCATCGAAGGATAGGATTGGATAAGAGCTGCTTACCATCTCAGCCCATCGCCTATGTAAATTTTCTCTTTGAATTAATATAGTTTAGCCTAACTTACCAAAAAAAAAACCTTTACTTTTGACAAGACTAGAGAGGTTAAATGAGTATTTTGATATTTATGAAAAATTATTAGTCATTCCACTTTTATTAAACATTAAGTAAGTAAATTGTCTTGTGAAACAAATCCATTGAAATCATCGTTCATAACTTTATTTTTGACCAGGACTTTTAGACTAAAATGATTACTGTTAGTTTGTCAACTCACTGTTCTATTTTTTCATACTTTCTAAGTATACTCACTATTCTAAATATATGGGTTGTGTCCGTTTCTAAATATTAGTTTAGCTTGTTTTTCCTATTATCCTATTTGTGTAAAATCACTGTTACATTGGCGAAAACTCACTATTACGGTGGTGGTAATTCACTGTTACAGTGGTGGCAAATCACTGTTAGCGCCACTAAAATAGTGATTTGCCACTACTGCAACAGTCAATTTCCACTACTGCAACAATGAGTTGTCTCTAATACAATAGTAAGTTGCCAAAACTTTGTTTTAACAATATAACAATATTTTATTAAATTTTTTTTCCATTTAATTATTTTATTCTTTTGAATATGGTTCAAAAATGGATATTGATCATCCAAATTTGGTGTAAGCCAAACTGAGGGCATGCATGGACTAGGTTTGTGCTTCACAATTAAGCAATAAGCCAAGTGTACCAAAATACTAGAGAAATTTCTGGCATAAGCACCAACAACAAAGCATGTTATCATGCGTTGGTTGATGGGCTCATAACAACACATAATTTTGGTGAAATTGACATGGTCACTTACACAAATTATGAATTAATCACAAATAAAATTATTGGTATTTACCAAGTTCGAAGACAAAACTTGAAACCCCTTTACCAACAAGAAGAAACCATTGCTTCACAGTTTCAAAGTTTTAACATAATTTATAGATCAAATGTCCAAAGGTTTTTTGATGATATACTCATTGAATCAACATCCAATGGACATGGATGTGAAACATATGTGGAGCCAACATGTGCTCCACCAATTATCATTGTCAGGCATCGATATACGTGGCTTGTTAATGAATGGATTTTTCTTATCATCGGTATTAGAGTTATTATGGTGGGAGTCCTATTATGGTGTTCCTAATTCTTGACATAGATTTGAGAAACGTTATGTACATCATTTTTGATGTATTTATATGAGTTGTGTTTTTTATAGATGGGCTCACTATATTTTTTTGTGCTTTTTTTATATCTCAACATAACATATATGTAAAAAATGTATTTTTCAATAATACTATTAATGGAATTACATTGTTATTACAATTCAGTTGTCTAATTTTGATTATAGTTTATTTGTGTCATTTTCAGTACAATTCAATTTTGTCTATCTGCTTTGCCTGGTAATAAAGTACAATTCTATGTGATTAATAACTACATTATCTAACCAAAAAAAAACTAAAAGACAAATCTATAAGTTATGAGAATAACCTGTAACATTAGCTCAATTGTTAACTTTTACTCTAATTATTTCTAGGAAAATGAATGGTTCTAATTCTAATATATATAAAACATACTTACTTGTCATGAGATGTGTGAGTTAAATAATACATTCCATCCATGCATATAGAAATTAAACATAAATCAATAAATCATATACCTATATACAATGATGTCTACACACATTTTTATATCTTTTAATACTTAGAAAATGAAATTGGACTTTAACATGATTAAAAACAATTACAAACTAGATTGGGATCTTTAATGTAGAGATTAAATTACTATTTCCTTTTACAAATGTTATTTTATCAATTAATATCACTTTAAAAAGAAACAAAAAATGAACAATGAAATAATTTTTTAATTAGCAAATAGAGGACTCCAAAAGATGTTACAAATTGAGACATTATAATGCCTTCAATACGTCTTCACAATTCCAACTTTTGGGAGCATTCATGCATTCATTATCCATGAGTAGCACATGCATAATTTATACACGCCTCTAATAAAATTCTAATGAGCTTGAATTCTTAAAGAATCCCCTTTAATGACAAATTATGTGAGATACCCTTGGTTACAAGCCAACCAAGATAGCTTATAGATCAATCATTAGTTTCCCTTTATACATGGTTAAATGAAAAATGCAATTGTGACATCTTGCATTTTTTCAATCCATAGATCCAACCTCATTTATGGGGAAGAATTATATAAATATCCAAACAAACAATTCAATTTTTGTGAATTTCTCCATTATCAACATCTACAACCACAAGGGTCGGTGATTTGAACTGAAGCACGTTTTGACATACATGACAATGAAAAATTATAATATGAATTGAAGGATAACTAATAAATTTTAACCAACACTTTTTAAGGCAAGTTATTTAAGGAGTTGGTGTAATGGTGCATGGGCCCACAAAGTTGCACGTAATAAAACTTTAAATTATTATGCTGGAAAATTAGGGCCCTCCCATGGAAACTCACCCCCCCATTCCAATGGTCACTGTTGCGACAACTCCTGAGGAATCTCTGATTGCGTACCACGGTAACAGAAATCTCCCCTGACCACGACAACAAAAATCTGTCGGTGTCAAATGGGAGGCAACCATTGTGGCAACACCTGACTGCATACTGGCACCACCATAGATGACGTGTCGTGATATCACTGGACTCATTACCCCAAGTCTTCCATTGTGTCATTGTCCCACATTCGAACTATAGAAAAGAAAAAACATAGCCATAACCACTCTAAACTTTAACTAAATATGGAAGGTGCAAGAGTACACAAAGAAAGTGTTGAAGAATTTCTAGACACATTTCCATGCGTTAAACCATTTTTTGAACAGGCGAGATGGATACAATATATTAGCAAGTTTTGGGCGTATGACGATGGCATAGCCCTATAATTTCCCATGCATTACAGGGAGGGTAGATTAGAGGTAGCATGGACAATGGTGCATGCGAAAGAAGAAGTGATTGTGGAAGTGATATGGTTACCCTAGATGAGAGAACACGGGTTTGCGCCCCGAAAACCCAACCTGATGTTGTGCAGAAATTCCTTGAGGCATGTGAACAACTGCTTAAAAGAGGAAAAATATGATTGTAAGTCATTACCAGAACCTTGGAAGGATGTTTCATTCCTTTCCCATATATTTTTAATGTGCAAAGGAAGGTATGCCATTATTTATTAGGAGCACCTCTACTTATTAGACCACTTGTGTCATAGTGGGTTGTTTAACATGTATTTATTTCTTGAAAAAACCCTAGACCAAATGGTCTGTGGTGTGTAGAAATCAAAGTGGTTGCTCAAAATATTGTGCCATCATTTCCTTGTTAAAATTTTGGTGGTTGTTTCACTGCAAAGGGAAGGGAGAACTTGGGATGAACTAGTTGGAAGGTCATTGCATGTTGAAGCTGCGACTCCACCAGAGGGTGCCTTGGTAGTTGCAACTTTGCCCCATGACCTCCCAACTGCAACTTTGCCCCATGACCCCCCAGCTACAACTCCATTCCATGACCTCCCACCTGTAACTCCACCCCATGACCTCCCACCTGCAGAAATTCCCACAGAACCTTTTCGTATGGCAACTAAGCCGCCCAATATTCATACTATGAAGGTATCTAGGGTTTCTGCTGCTAAATCTAAACATAAAGGAGACGACCAAGATGATGATGTTGAAGTAGAAATATTGGGGAGTAAACCCGCGACTAGAATATTGAGAGAATACAGGAAACACTCAACAGTAGTGCCAAAAGCCAAGAAGAACAGGAGAAAGAGAGGTCATCTTTCTCAAATTCCTGAAACCCTCCCCGTTGCTACAGAATAACTCCCAAAAGAGACATAAAAATAACAAGAGCAAGAGCAAGAGCAGGAGTATCCACAGGATTTATTGATTGAAGTAGTCATGGACTAAGAATGCATGCAACAAGGATTCATGGAACAAGGATTAGGCCACCTTGCTGACACAAAAGAACAAGTTTATAAGTTCCCCTCTCCTGATTCTGACTATGATTACATAGAAGGAGTAGTCAAATGGTATGGAACATATGGCCTTGCCTTAATTCAAATTTTGTATGGGGATGATGAGGAGGACCAGCCAACTGCACCACTAGAATTGTATGGGGAAAATGAGGAGGACCAACTAACTACACAACCACAATTGTATGGGGATGATGAGGAGGACCAACCAACTGCACCACCAAATTTGACAAAGAAGAATGTTTTAATAGTAATTATCCCTAAAAATATTCCTCTTTATATTTCATTTTTAAGGAAGAATAAGATTCTCCATATGGCAAACAGACCACTAGATATCAAAGTTAAAATCCTAACAGATGAGGTCATACAAAAAGAAAATTTTGATTATATTTCTTGGCCCAAGATGCAGAGTCCATACCCATTGATGACATAGATATACCTTCTCCAGGGGTCCAACAAAATATATCCCTTGGAAAAAAACAGACTCATGACATTATTCTGCAAACAAAGGACCATACCAAAATCACAGAGGTCCATACAGAGGAACATAAATCACATATAAAACTAAAAAAAGAAACAGTTGTACAAACATAGGAACAACAACTAGATATGGAACTAACGGAGTATGAGGAACCAAAGATGAGGCCGACCAAACACATTACTGTGCAAACAGAGGATGAGGAAGAAAAGGATAAATCAAAGCTATGTAAATTCTCATATAAGAGAAAACTAATACCTTACCATTTGCACGAAAACTTACTTCGCGACCTTTGCAAGAGATGAGAAGAAAATAAAAACAAAGTTTTATGAAAACATAAAAAAATAGTGGATGAGATGGAAAGGAAGGTGAGAAAGTTGGAGAATGATAAGAAACAACTGGGACAGATAATGGATGGTGTGATTATTTACAGGGATCCTCCAACCAATTACAACGTATACTTGATAGAAAAATTGCGGATGCTTAAAAAGAATGATATCATAAAAAATAATCCTTTCCAGGTCGAACATAGTGATGGTTTCTTGGATGCATATATGGACTGCACAAATCTAGAAAAATACTTGCTCTGTGAACTGTACCAACATAATTTTTTGGTACCTCTTAACATAAGATGGAATCCCAGCCATGTTACAGGGGATTTCCAATTGAGAGCCTTTGGATCGTATTTGAGAATCAGGCTAGTTGGTTGGAAGCTCTTAAAATTTATATGCATGATTCTGAGAGCCTTCTGTGGGTTAGAGGAGAACATCCCAAACCTATGCGGGTGATAGAAGAACATCAAGAGTTCGCCAATTTTCCAGAGGTATCATAAGATATCACCAAGAACAGGTAGAAGACCATTTCATATTGTGCAAGCCAGATTCAAATATTGGAAACTGCCCCACAAGAAGGATATAAATCAAGGTGGGATGCCTCGGGAAAACAATCCCAAAATAAAGATCCATTTAACTACCTAAACTTAAATGTATACTTAACAAGGGTTTCTCAGTATATTATTTCCATGGGATAGTGTTGGAATAACTAGATAGGTCTTAGATTTCACTATCCAATGATTTGGTTTCCAACAAAGATATATAAAAAGAACTATACCCTAAAGAAAAAATAAGAGTCTGAATGCTGGAATGTAATTATGGAGATAGAAGGGTATCTTCGTCCTGGTGAAGCAAGACAGAGTGATTATTATATCAGCAATATTCATGAACTTACCTCTCAGAAAAATTATCATATCAACAATAAACATCCCCCTTCATCCACAAATTCAGATTGACACATTGGCTCACAGTGACTGACACATCAGCTCATCGTTGGTGACACACTGGCTCAACGTTGCTGACACACCGTCTCACCATTGCTGATACACTGACTCACTTGTGCGGCAACTCATAGACAGAAAACACATTATATTTGACATTGTAATATATATTATTCTCCAATAATATATCACCCGTATCATTGAGCAGTTATAAAAAACTGGTAAAATTGTGTTTTACATGTTTAGTTACAATTTCATTACATTTCCTCTAAATTTTTTGTTACATTTCCATTGTTTTTATTCGAATTGATATATCAAATTCATTTTTAGACACCAATATATGCAAACATAATGCAATTATGTAAAACCACTTGAAATCTGTCTTCCATGACTTGCACAATAATCAATGTATTGAAAGGCTTAGCGTAAATGCAATAATTATTTAATGATTAAATGACAATTCCATCAAATTAGACAAATCACCAAACATATCCTCACCACTAGCAAACATACATGGACATAGTCAACAAAAAAATAATACATCTAATACACGAAAAAAAAATTAAAATCAAATTGAAAACAAAATCGTGCATAAGAAACATGGAAAAACATTCATTGTTTGAGCGAGGGCGACATCGCTTGTTGAGTTGTTCAAACTCAATTGGTTCATCTTCATCTGTCGGGATATTCAATTCAATTTCCAATATTGCATTTTGTTTTCTTCTTTTTCTTCTCTTTTTGGAGCTTAGGAAACTCTTATTCCTCTTCAAACATGACTCAAAAGCACCCAACCCACATGTGAATTCATAATCCATAATATGAATATTTTTGGTGTCATCCAACAATTTTTTAAACAAAGCAATAAACTGTTCAATATTGGTAAAAGTAGCAGGAGGAATTTTTCGAACCAGGTCTATGTAGCCAAATAACTCCTTCTTTTCCATCTCAATTCGTTCAACATTTACATCAACATTGTGACTATCCAGGGCATATGTGTTTTCGTCTTCACCAAGATCCGACATTTCATCTATATTTTTTCTTTGATGATTTTTTAATTGGTTTGAAGGAATTGAACGAGAACACAACAAACCCAAATTTATGGCATGCTTGCATATGTTTCCACGAATAGACCATGGGAAATCACAAGTTATGAAATTTGTGCGATGACAAGTGACAAGATATTTCTTATTAAGTTTAAATTGACTCCTCACCCAAAAAGCATGAGACATTTTCTCATGAGGGGTGCAATCACACTTTGGAATTATCTTTTATTTTTCCATTGATGATTCCAACTATTTCTCTTTCTTGTAATTATTCAAAAATCCTTCCTTTTTTATAATTTAATTAAACCGATAACATGGGTCAACATTTGTTAGAAGAACATATATCAACAAATCCATCCTACTAGAACATTTATTTCTTCTATCAGATAGAAAGTTTGTCTTTAGGTAACAATGATATGACTCCACAACATTGTTTGTCTCCTCATTTGCATGGGAAAAATCCCGACAACTTTTGACCCACATCCCTAATTGCATAAAATTTGGGTTAATGAAGATATTTCATCCATATGAAAACCAAAAATAGAAATACAACTAAGAGTTTGTCAACTTACAAATCTTGTCACCAGCAACCCCATTCTTGTGAAAATATTCTACGAACTTCTCCTCATTAGCAAATTTTTTGAAGAAAGCATTTATTGCATTTCTCACTTCAACATTGGAACAATAATTCATAATTAAACCCAAATCACTACACTTTTCTTTTGCTATTTCTATACTACTGGCCAATTGATTCACATTTTTTAGCCATGCTTGACATACGTGCCAAACACACAAGATAACATTTCACCTTGTGATTCTTCTTCCACATTCGATTCATTTAAAGCATGTTAATTTTGTAATAAATACAAGTTTTACTGTAAAATAAGAAGATATAAGTTACCTTAAAGCACCGATTTCAGCTAATGCATCATCAAACATGAAAGCATTAACTTTCCAACTATGATCAACTTGGTCACACCTATGTGTGAGTTGCTCCAACCATTGTGAAATGTCTTGTGATGTATTATGTGATGCCACCTCCCATGCAACTGGCACTCCACTTTGTTGCTCATCAAACACCACGAGTGTGTACAACTGATACTATCACATTCAAAAAACATATGAAGTCAACTTCAACTCATCAATCATTATTAATCAAATTATTGTATTAGATCAATTCTTTATACACTCACCCCATCCTTATTCGTGTTGAATGTTGAATCCATGTATATTAGGCTATTATTAGATATCTTCACCATGGTATGCAACATCAACTTCGTCTGAATTTTGAATATAAAAGGGATATCTCCACCATTGGGCTTTTGATAAAAGAAAAAATCATCTGGGTGTTTCCTATACCAAAGGTTCACACTCATTTCATCCTTCTTATGAAATTGATAATTTCCTTTCATTATAAGATTATATATGTTAACAACATCTTTCCATAGAAAAAGAAATCCCTATCTCTATTTTCAGCATCCATGTCAATATATTTTTTAACATGGATTTTGAAAACTAAGTCAATTGGCACTTCCAAGAAGAAACAACTCTCTACATAGGAAACCATATCCCTTGATAAATTTGGTTAATTCAGCACCCTAGCATGACCTAAGGGGTCCTGTTGGCCATGTAAAGACCATCGCTGGCTATCTACATGCTTATACTTGTTACATTTTATCATCGCAATATTAGGGATTTGAACCATAATTTTTACAATGAAACGGCATTGGCATCCCCTCTTTTTCACTAATGAGTATCTTCACTTCATTTCATCTTGTCCCCTTCTGTCATCGGGGCCATATGAAAAATCACAACTGCATAAAAGAGTTTGAAAATTCAATACATCTGAATCCATGAAAACTGATGGAGCACTATTAATATCAACATCTATACAATGCATCTCTAAAAAAACTTACACTTCATATAGCAAGGAAGCAGTAGGCCTTGAGCCTGGGCGTTTATTTTGTACCCGAGTGAAAGAACATGGAGCATCTGGGTTCATTTCCTCTCCTCTAATAAATTCTCCAATTCTAGTTGAAGGGATTTTTGCAATCCAGTCAAAGGAGTCCATGTCTTTTCCTTGTACAAGAGACCAATCTAAATTTGTTCAAGAGAAGATGAGCTTTTATTTAGGGTTTTTCATTGGAAGGGGAATTCCTGACTCCAACTTGACTTTCTTTACCATTTTTCTGACCTAATCAGATGCTACCACAATTAACTAGCGAGTTGCCGCAACGGTTGACGAGCGAGTTGCTGCAATGGTTTTCTAGAAATTTGACTTATGTTAACTTATTTTTTGTGCTCTCATAATTATGGTACTACCCATAACAACATTTCCTTTATAAAATGGTATGAAAAAATTGGGTTAATAGTCTGAATAAATTGGGTTCTAGGTATGGTCTAGCAAATAAAATTTTTTGAGAACGTAATGTTAATTGGGAATATATTTTCTCTAATAAAAACAATGCTACCATTATCAATTAAAAGAAAATACATTCTACCATTCTCAATTAAAACAAAATTGAAATAAAAATCCAAACAAAAATCCATTAATTTTCTTATTATCGTTGTCAAGCACATAAACAGTCCCCAAATCCGTCGAGGGCATAAACAATCCCCAAATCTGTCGAGTTACCAAACATGTCTATTGTTGGTTAAATTCCGTCGGGTTTGCATGGTCGGGTGTGTTCTTTCATAGCACTTGGGTGAGGGCATTCATTTAGAAGGGTTTGCAGTTCTGGGGTATGAGACACTCCATTTTCATTTGACAGGGGATTCCAAAAATTCAAAGGAACGCGAGAATGCGAGATTCATTCATTTTTGGAGCCATCTGTAGGTGACCGGCGTGCCTCGGAAGGAAACACGAAACAGAAAATGGCACACTTCGGCAAGATAAATGGTAAACTCCTGACACGACAACGTTTCAGCTAATAGCAACAGAGGTTCGGGGGAGGGGGTTACGGGACCAACGTTCGTCAGAAGGGCATCACCAATGGCTGGGGGTGCAAACACCAATGGAAATTCCATCGAATGGTTAGGTTACTCTGTATCTTAATCCCAAAACTCTCATTTTCTACTTGGACCTAGCATGCCTACTTCAATTTTTGGCTTTACCATTTCCTGTAGCTCCATTAGATTTGAAATTTTTTTGACATCCTCTGCTTTAACTGTAAAAATTGATTCATCTAGCAGGCATAATGTGTGCAATGAAGTGAGCTTAAAAATACCACGTGGGATTGTCACTAAGCTCTGAAATAATTGTAATCAAATATGCTTCATATTTTTAAGCCCTCTTATTCAACTCGGTAGTGACTGTAGTCTTTAACACCATTGAACATTAAAAATTTGAAGACGAGACAGATTTCATATGTTATCAGGTAAATCCTTCAAGTCATAGCAGTGTTCCAAGCCAAGAAACTCAAGATGTCCAAGTTGCCCCACTGATGATGGCAATGAAATTATTGGAGTGAATGACAGTTCAAGAATCCTGATACAGGTAAGGTTTAAAAGAAAATGGTGGATATTTGGGCAGGCATTTTCAAAATTCAAATGAGTATATTACATCGGGGTGGCACAGGGGAGCGGAGCGGGCGAAGGTGGACAAACAGAGCAACGAAAGTCGTTACCGGAAGTCGTTTTACAGGAGGGAGTCATTTACCGAAGGTGGGGAATGGGGGCCCGTGGCGCGACGGAGTCCACATCCCATCACCGGATTCAATTTGCTGGCGGAATCCATTTTGTCAACTCAAATGTTAATCCGTTAAGAATGATTACCATTTTACTATTATGTAACCTTTCTTTATGGTATAAAGAACTATTATATGTCCCAAAGCCAGATTGCTTGGAGCCTTGGAGGTTATACACAAAATTGTTTATTTAGAGTATAAAGAGTTATTATACAACCCAAAGTCATATCTCTCGGAGGTTATACACAAAATTTATAGCACATTTCAAAGAGAAGATCAAGGTTCTTTTAAGAGATTTATCTATCGAAGAAGTGGAAATGTGACATGATAGCAGAAGAATCAAGGGGATAAATAACTATTTTGAATGCTCTTAATACTACCTTCTTCACTTTTCCCAAAAAGGACAATGTGGTGGACCCTAGCCCCATTCATCCCATTGCTCTATGTAATATAATCATGATTTTACTTTTTGAATTTTGGGATTAAATTTTGTATGTTTAGGCTATTTTTTAAATATATCCATCAATGAATTTGGATGGAAATCTAGTAGGGATATGTTAAAATAATAAGTTCTAGGTATATAGCTTACCTAATCATTTTGATGGAAATTTAGTAGGGATATGTTAAAATAAGTTTAAGGTATATAGTTTACATAATCTAAGTGTTTTAAGGATCTTTGAGGCATTATTCATTTATTAATTCATAAACATGTTCCATTTAATTAGATGTTATGTTTTTAGAAAAATATTGCAAATTTATATATAAAATATTTATAAATATTGATTATAAATTAAATCCCAACCAAAAACTCCACAACCACAATTGTATGGGGATGATGAGGAGGACCATCAAACTACACCACCAAAATTGACAAATAAGAACATTGTAATAGTAAGTACCCCTAAAAATCTTCCTCTATATATTTCATTTTTAAGGAAGAAAAAGATTCTCCATATGAGAAATAGACCACTACATATCAAAGTTAAAATCATAACAGATGAGCTCATACAAAAATAAAATTTTGATTATATTGCTTGGCCCAAGTTGTAGAGTCCGTATCCATTGATGACATAGATATACCTTCTCTAGGGGTCCAACAAAATATATCCCTTGGAAAAAAACAGACCCATGACATTATTCTACAAACAAAGGACCATACCAAAATCACAGAGGTCCATACAGAGGAACATAAATCACATACAAAACTAACAAAAGAAATGGTTGTACAAACATAGGAACGACAAATAAATATGAAACTAATAGAGGATGAGGAACCATAGATGAAGCTGACCAAACACATTACTGTGCAAACAGAGGATGAGGAAGCAAAGGATAAATCAAAGCTATGTAAATTCTCATATAAGGGAAAACTAATACCTTACCATTTGTATGAAAACTTACTTCGCGACCTTTACAAGAGATGAGAAGAATATAAAAAAAAAAGTTTTATGAAAACATAAAAAAAGAGTGGATGAGATGGAAAGGAAGGTGAGAAAGTTGGAGAATGATCAAAAACAACTGGGACAGATAATGGATGGTGTGATTATTTACAAGAATCCACCAACCAATTACAACGTGTACTTGATAAAAAAATTGCTGATGTTTAAAAAGAATACTATCATAAAAAATAATCCTTTCCAGGTCGAACATAGTGATGGTTTCTTGGATGCATATATGGACTGCACAAATCTAGAAAAATTCTTGCTTTGTGAACTGTACCAACATAATTTTTTGGTACCTCTTAACAGAAGATGGAATCCCAACCATGTTATAGGGGAATTCCAATTGAGAGCCTTTGTATCGTATTTGAGAATAAGGCTATTTGGTTGGAAGCTCTTAAAATTTATATGCATGATTCTGAGAGCCTTCTGTGGGTTAGAGGACAACATCCCAAACCTATGGAGGTGATAGAAGAACATCAAGAGTTCACCAATTTTCCAGAGGTATCATAAGATATCACCAAGAACAGGTAGAATACCATTTCATATTGCACAATCTAGATTCAAATATTGGAAACTGCCCCACAAGAAGGATGTAAAGCAAGGTGGGATGCCTCAGAAAAACAATCCCGAAATAAAGATCCATTTAACTACCTAAACTTAAATATATACTTAACAAGGGTTGCTCAGTATATTATTTCCATGGGATAGTGTTGGAATAACTGGATAGGTCTTAGATTTCACAATCCAATGATTTGGTTTCCAACAAAGATATATAAAAAGAAATATACCCTAAAGAAAAAATAAGAGTCTGAATGCTGGAATGTAATTATGGAGAAAGGAGGGTATCTTCGTCTTCGTGAAGCAAGACAGAGTGATTATTATATCAACAATATTCATGAACTTACCTCTCAGAAAAATTATCATATCAACAATAAACATCCCCCTTCATCCACAAATTAAGATTGACACATTGGCTCACAGTGGCTGACACATCGGCTCATCGTTGGTGACACACTGGCTCAACGTTGCTGACACACCGTCTCACCATTGCTGACACACTGACTCACTTGTGCGAAAACTCATGAACAGAAAACACATTATCTTTGACGTTGTAATATATATTATTCTCCAATAATATATCACCAGTATCATTGAGCAGTTATAAAAAACTGGTAAAATTGTGTTTTACATGTTTAGTTACAATTTCATTACATTTCCTCTAAATTTGTTGTTACATTTCCATTGTTTTTATTTGAATTTATATATCAAATTCATTTTTAAACACCAATATATGCAAGCATAATGCAAGCATGCAAAACCACTTGAAATCTATCTTCCATGACTTGCACAATAATCAATGTATTGAAAGACTGAGCGTAAATGCAATAGTTATTTAATGATTAAATGACAATTCCCTCAAATTAGACAAATCATCAAACATATCCTCACCACTAGCAAACATACATGGACATAGTCAACAAAAAAATAATACATCTAATACACGAAAAAAAAATTAAAATCAAATTGAAAACAAAATCGTGCATAAGAAACCTAGAAAAACATTCATTGTTGGAGCGAGGGCGACCTCGCTTGTTGAGTTGTTCAAACTCAATTGGTTCATCTTCATCTGTCGGGATATTCAATTCAATTTCCAATATTGCATTTTGTTTTCTTCTTTTTCTTCTCTTTTTGGAGCTTAGGAAACTCTTCTTCCTCTTCAAACATGACTCAAAAGAACCCAACCCACATGTGAATTCATGATCCTTAATATGAAGATTGTTGGTGTCATCCAACAATTTTTTAAACAAAGCAATCAACTGTTCAATCTTGGTAAAAGTAGCAGGAGGAATTTTTCGAACCAGGTCTATGTAGCCAAATAAATCCTCCTTGGCCATCTCAATTCGTTCAACATTTACATCAACATTGTGACTATCCATGGCATATGTGTTTTCATCTTCACCAAGATCTGACATTTCATCTATATTTTTTCTTTGATAATTTTTTAATTAGTTTGAAGGAATTGAACGAGAACACAACCAACCCAAATTTATGGCATGCTTGCATATGTTGCCACGAATAGACCATGGGAAATGACAAGTTATGAAATTTGTGCGATGACAAGTGACAAGATATTTCTTATTAAGTTTAAATTGACTCCTCACCCAAAAAGCATGAGACATTTTCTCATGAGGGGTGCAATCACTCTTTGGAATTATCTTTTATTTTTCCATTGATGATTCTAACTATTTCTCTTTCTTATAATTATTCAAAAATCCTTCCTTTTTTATAATTTCATTAAACTAATAACATGGTTCAAAATTTTTTAGAAGAACATATATCAACCAATCCATCCTACTAGAACATTCATTTCTTCTATCGGATAGAAAGTTCGTCTTTAGGTAATAATGATATGACTCCACAACATTGTTTGTCTCCTGATTTGCATGGGGAAAATCTCGAAAACCTTTGACCCACATCCCTAATTGCAGAAATTTTGGGTTAATGAAGATATTTCATCCATATGAAAACCAAAAATAGAAATACAATTAAGAGTTTGACAACTTACAAATCTTGTCACCAGCAACCCAATTCTTGTGAAAATAGTCTAAAAACTTCTCCTCATTAGCAAATTTGTTGAAGAAAGCATTTATTGCATTGCTCACTTCAACATTGGAATGATAATTCATAATTAAACCCAAATCACTAAATGTTTCTTTTGTTATTTCTAGACTACTGACCAATCGATTCACATTTTTTCGCCATGCTTGACGTACGTGCCAAACACACAAGATAACATTGCACCTTGTGATTCTTCTGCCACATTCGATTCATTTCAAGCATGTTGTTTTTGTAATAAATACAAGATTCACTGTAAAATAAGAATATTGAAGTTACCTTAAAGCATTGATTTCAGCCAATTCATCATCAAACATGAAAGCATTAACTCTCCAACTATGATAAACTTGGTGATACCTATGCATGAGATGCTCCAACCATAGTGAAATGTCCTGTGATGTATTATGTGATGCCACCACCCATGCAATTGGCACTCCACTTTGTTGCTCATCAAACACCACGAGTGTGTACAACTGATGCTATCACATTCAAAAAACATATGAAGTCAACTTCAGCTCATCAATCATTATTAATCAAATTATTGTATTAGATCAATTATTTATACACTCAGCCCATACTTATTCGTGTTGAATGTTGAATCCATGTCTATTAGGCTATTATTTGATAGCTTCGCCATGGTTTTCAACATCAACTTCGTCTGAATTTTGACTATAAAAGGGATATCTCCACCATTGGGCTTTTGATAAAAGAAAAAATAATCTCGGTGTTTCCTATAACAAAGGTTCACACTCATTTTGTCCTTCTTATGAAATTGATAATTTCCTTTCATTAGATGATTATATATGTTAACAACATCTTGCCTACACAAAATGAAATCCCTCTCTCGATTTTCAGTGTCCATGTCAATATATTTTTTAACATGCATTTTGAAAAATGAGTCAATTGGCACTTCCAATAAGAACCAACTCTCTACATAGGAAACCATGTCCCTTGATAAATTTGGTTAATGCAGCACGCTAGCATGACCTAAGGGGTCCTGTTGGCCATGACAAGGCCATCGTTGGCTATCTACATGCTTATACTTGTTATATTTTATCATTGCAATATTAGGGATTTGAACCATAATTTTTACAATGAAATGGCATTGGCATCCCCTCTTTTTCACTAATGAGTATCTTCACTTCATTTCATCTTGTCCCCTTCTGTCATTGGGGCCGTATGAAAAATCATAGTTGCATAAAAGAGTTTGAAAATTCAATACATATGAATCCATGAAAACTGATGGAGCACTATTAATACCAACATCTATACAATGCATCTCTAAAAAAAACTTACACTTCATATAGAAAGGAAGCAGTAGGCCTTGAGCCTGGGAATTTATTTTGTACCCGGTTGAAAGAACATGGAGCATCTGGGTTCATTTCTCTCCTCTAATAAAGTCTCCAACTCTAGTTGAAGGGATTTTTGCAATCTGGTCAAAGGAGTCCATGTGTTTTCCTTGTACAAAAGACCAATCTAAATTTTTTCAAGAGAAGATGAGCTTTTATTTAGGGTTTTTCACTGGAAGGGGAATTATTGACTCCAATTTGACTTGCTTTACCATTTTTCTGACCTAATCATATGCTACCAAAATTAACTAGCGAGTTGCTGTAACGGTTGACGAGCGAGTTGGCGCAATGGTTTTCTAGCAAGTTGACCTATGTTAACTTATTTTTTGTGCTCTCATAATTACGGTACAACTCATAAAAACATTTCCTTTATAAAATGGTATGAAAAAATGGGTTAATAGTCTGAATAAATTGGGTTCTAGGTATGGTCCAACAAATAAAATTTTCTGAGAATGTAATGTTAATTGGGAATATGTTTTCTCTAATAAAAACAATGATACCATTCCTGTAATATTCCAAAATTTTCCTACAATAATTTGGAATATTAATTTTTGTTGATTTCACCTAGGAGGAGAATAAATGGGTAAGGAGGCCCATGCATAATGATAATCTCAATAAAATCCTTCATATTATGAAAGGGGATCATCATTGGAGCTGGTTTTCACACCCTCATGTGTGAAGAGGGTCATTTGCAAGTGGACAAGGTCAAGTTTGACCAAGTCAACAGTGCTGGGATAAGAGGTGGAGAGCACTTAGAGAAACAACGCAGTATGAATGGGAAGAGGATTATTTGGTGGAGGAAACCCTAAGAGGAGTGGGACCTATTGTAACTCCTAGAGACAGCCTTGAGTTGTATAAAGACTAGTGCCTAGGACATCTTAAATGCAAGGAGCATATGACTCAATTGATTGCAGTTAACAATGTTAGGCTCTCATGCTATAATCACTCAAATGAGTGGTTTTAATATGGATGGAACCAAGGCCCCAAAGTTAAACACAACAACTATGAAAACTACATAAACTGAGTATAAACTGTAATAAGTAAATGCAATAGACAGCTTTAAGATAGAATGTTGTAAAGGGGGCCGACTTCTAAAATGAACACACATATATCAAGTAATATGTAGGCGATGACTGTGGCAGAAGGTGTAGTAAGATATTAACTATAACAAGCTTATTCAAGGATAAGAATCCATATATACTAGGCTTGTTCAAAGACAAGAATCCATATATCTGCACAAGTTCAAAGATAAGAATCCATTGTAGTTAATGTCAGAAGAATGATGGAAGATATAGAAAATGAAACAAAGTATTCTGTCTGAGCCTATTTAAAGCGCTATGTATGAGTAAATATGAGTATCTGTAATGATAAATTCACATTTAAACATGGGAAAACTCACATTCCAAAGCATTAGATACAAGAAATGTGGAGAGATGCGAAATGAACATTTTTATTAAAAACATAGAGAAGGGTTACAAACTGTGAATCACCGAGAGCGGAATCCCTAATTCCAACAAATTTTCTTATTACTGAGTCCCTACGGGATATTCAACATCAACTATAAAAATTCATACCAAATACATACAGAACACTCGAACTAGTGAGTCCTTTGGAAAACTGGAACCTTTTGTTAGTGTTGTCTTTCTGTTTTTATAACCTCTGATTCCTATGTGAGAGAAGATATTTTGGGAAATATCTTCCATGCATGCTTGCATGATGTTTCAGGTCTAAATCAAAAATTGAAATGATGATGAGGTAAACTACCTCTCATCATCTTACAACACAGGCCTAAAGCCATTTCTAACTGAAATGTAAACAGAATGCTAATTGGAAGTAAAAACTGCAAGAGTGAAATAAGGATTTCACTCGAAATGACAAAGTGAAAAGAGCATAAGGCAAAAAGGCCACACGGGCCTAGTCATGCATAATCATCGATGTTTGATGAGGCGGAGCTCCTACTGCTACCGGCAAAGGCAATATCGTTAGTCGTGGGAAGGATTGGCCTTCTTCACTAGAACGTGCAGTACTGCTAGTAGTGGAAGAATTAGCCTTATGTGCTGGAGGTTCCTGTAGGATGGCCAATGGTCATGATCCATTGACTAACACATGAAACTGAACCACTTCATCTTTCTTCTCTGCTTCTTGGGTGTGAGGACCATCATCCTCGGCTTCAAGCTACTGTGATTGTCTTATGAGAGGGGTTGTGCACTTAAAATTCCATGAAATACCTGCACATACAGCAAACTAATTAAATAAATCCTACGCTGAGTGGTTGACTGCTTCAGAAGACTCGGGTGAAGGCAAAAGAGCAGTGCGGAGGCAGGGAATGCAGCAGGAGCGTTTCCATGGTGAAAACAGTGTTTAAATTTGATTTGGTGTGAAATTGTGCAGAAGGTGGTTTTGCAGAAAACCAAAGTGGTTTTTGCGCGGGGTTGAAGTGGTAAGTGGTAATGGGCCAAATGAACACGATACAGTTAGGTGGGCGACGCGTTTCTTTACAAAAATGCCTATTTCGCGTGGAAACAACGCGATTTTGTTATTTGATGAAATGAATGCGAAGATGAATGAGAGCTGTCTGATCTGGGAAATCCAGATCAACGGCTGCAGATGAACGCGACGAACGTACTTGCACGGTCGGGTGGGATTGACGATGACGTCAGCAACACTGTCGTGTAGCGGGATGATCATTTGTGGGGTTATAAAGCAGGAGTGGTGTGGGTTGTTTGATCATAATGAACATCAATGGTGGGGATTGACTGCGGGGGCACTTGGGGGTACAGATGGGTTTGCGGGCTGGGTGCCTCCGCAATGAATGTGGACCGTTAGATGAAGATCTTTCGCAGTCAAAGGAGTCAACTGCAGGGGCGCTGGGGAGTACGGGCCACTTTGGTAGGGTGCCCCCGCATTGAACCTACGTCGTAGATCTGGGTTGATCGGATGGTGGAGATTAACTATGAAGGGAGAAAGGATGTGCGGGAAGAAGAAAGGGGGGGATCAATGGGAGTCGTTGGATCGTGAGGATCAACGGTCCAGATCATATCGCTGGAGACGACCAATGTATGAATGGGGTGGAGGAATGCGATACAGCGAGATAGTGCCGACCGTTGGATCTGGGGGAGCCAGATCAATGGCTCAGATTATATCGGCGGGGAATGAACATCGGCGATGAAACATAGAGTGGAAACAGGGAAGAGCAATGTGTGATGTGCGATGGAGCGATGAAGCGATGACCGTTGGATCTTCGGAAGGAGATCAACGGCTAGGATTGCTTCGAGGTTTCGCACATCAGCGGAAAAGAAATTAGGAATGAGAACTTTAGAGTGTTGCGATGTGCGATGAGCGATGGATGGGCACAGCGCGATGGAGCGATGACCATTGGATCTGGGAGAGATCAACGACTAGAATTTCCTCGGTGGGGATGATCATCGATGGAGAAGGGGAGGCGGAAGGGAAAGGGCGAACCCTGATGCAATGCGCTGATGCGATGGAGTGAGGCAATGGTTGTCGGATCTTAGGGAATGGACAGTCCAGATCATATTGGGAAATCAGCCATCGGCGAAACAGAAAACTTGGAAGCAGGAACTTGGAAAGAGCGACATGATATGGCCGATGGGCTTAGCGCTCGATCACGGGGCCTAATCTCATGGCGGAAAAGGGGCTCGGGCTTAAGAAAAAGGGTCTTAGAGGCCTGATATGTGAAAATGAGCGCTTTTTAGAGCAAAAAGGTGGAATTTTAGCCTTTTCAAGGGTTCCGATAGGTGAAGTTTGGGCTTTGAAAATCCATGCGGTCCTTGTTATATCTGCTTTTCAATATAAGGCTCCTTGTCATTATACATTCCAGCTTAATGAGGGATGTCATAACAACAAGACCCATGGAGAGGGGCTTTCACTTGTTTAAAAGGAGGGCAAGGCAGCCATTGTTTCTTATGCTTTGTATTATTGATCTCATTGTCTATTCAGACATTGTGCATTCTTTGCTGTTTAGCAAGAGTTTCCGGGGGAATTACTGTTTAGGATTCCTTCTCCTTCTTGAGAGGCCTCTTGAGGGATTGTACTAATTTTCCTCACATATAGGCTTGAGGCCAAGCATCCTCCTCCAAGACAGCGTTATTTCTGTAGCAGAATAATGTTGTGTTGTTGGGTGTTGTAGTGAGGGTTCACTACACCACCTCAAACAACTATTTTTCAGAGGAAGAGTCTCTGTTTCCTGTGGGAGATCAGTTTGGAGGCATTCAGAGCTTATTGTAGACTTTGGCATCAAGCCAACTCATTCTGTTTCCCCTAAAGCGCAGTTTCATCCAATGATTGCGTTATTTTTAGTGGAGCATTTATATTCGGGCTCTTGCAGATTGTTGGAGGGTAAGATCTTTGGTGAAGGGATCAACCTTTCACTTGAAATATCCATTGGAGGAGGCATATTTAGTTTGGGTATCATCTACAACCATCTCCATTCAGTTCTATTTCTGAGTTGCAGCTACTACCTAAAAACTCCGACATTTTTCTGATTTTGTATTTTATAGTCAATCCTTCTAGGATTGACATGAGGTAGCCTTTGGGAGCTGAGATATTCAATCCCAATGTCGTATTGGGCCATATAATTGTACATCCATGTATTTGACATATGTAGCATGTTTTTTCTCTATAAAACTGCGCTGTCATAGTTTGGGCACACATGTGTAGCAGTGTTTTATCATGTTTCTTGTACTTGTTTCTTGAGGATGAGCATTGCCCATCTTGAGTAACCTTTTTCCTCAAGATCTTGTATTCATTTGTTGCTGCTATTATTTAAAGAGATGGCTATGGATTTCTCTCACATTTCTATGATTTGAGTGTCACTGCTACTCCTTTGTTGTGTTTGCATATTGCTGGATCTCCAACTTTTAGAATATCTTGAGATATTCTCACTGTTGTAGCATTTTCCTGATTTGAAATATTATAGTGGTATCAAAGCATGATCTCTAGCTCAGCTGGTGGATCTCAGCCATCATGCTATCAAGAAGAGAGAAGATGAAGACTCCACTATGTGGAGAGAAAAAGGAAGATAAGATTACAAAGCTTCTTCCAAGATCTATACAGAGCATTCATGAAGAATTTGAGAAGAAAATGAGGGAGATATGTACAGGATCTCCAAGAGGGTTTGAAGCTGAGTCAAAATCTAGATTTTATTATAGGGAGTGTAAGCATGTAGCCACACCCTATGAGGTAAAACGCAGTCACATGGCCAAATTTGCCGTAAGAGGAAAAGAAGAAGGAGGAATGCCTGAGAGTAGAACTCTTAGCGGGTTCTTGCATGAGTATGAATCTCAAACTCAGAAGTTTAGAGATAATATTAGTTTTTCGGAGTTTTGCAAGATCATGGCGAGGAGGAGAAAGCAACATATTGAGGATAGGTATCTTATATCTATATTTGATGGTTCCCCTACATGTTCAGCCAGGGCTTGGGTAGAAGAGCTAGACACCTTTCTGCAGCAGCATCAGATTTCCGAAGATGAAGCCATCAAATTAGCAGCACTGCACTTTGGAGGTGAGGTCTATGCATGGTGGTTATTTGAGTCCTTTACTTTAAAGAATGAAAATACTTCTTCCTATGCAATGTTCATTATAACTTTTGTGGAGAGATTTGGTAGAAAAAATTTCTGAATCATATGTGGAGGAAACAAACACTTCTAAACAAACAAAACCCTTGCATGTGATGGAATAAACCATAAACTCAAAATCACTTCAGAGAACCATGAAGGAGGTTGATACCTTGCATGATACTTTATTTGAGGCAAGACCTTCATCTTGTATTTTGGCACAAGGAGGCAAAGAGATCCCTTTTCCAAAAGAGGATCCAATCATTGGAGGGTTGCCCACTCATGTTGAGGAGGCTGAGGGCAACATCGCTTAATTTCTAGAGTTGATCTAGCACCTCATGCAGAGGGAGAAAGAGCTCTTGCTCCAACTAGAGGGATTCTTGCATCTTTGCAAGGAAGTTCCCACGATCTCATACATGGAGGTCCAAGCACAATCAGTGAGCATCATGATTATGCAGCATTGCAGCTGTAAGGAGAAGGAAGGGAGGGGAAGCAGCATCATGTGATGAGAGGCACACACCCTTCTCTATTTCAAAGAGCTAGTGCAAAGAGGAGGCAGAATATATTGCGCTATGAGAGCAAGGGCAAGGTTTCCCAACCATATGTACAGTCCACTCTTGAGATTGATGTCTCACTGCATAGAGGCATTCCAATAGGGAGGCCACCGGATCTATCATTGATGAGAGACATTTTGTCTCGGGATTCACCGCTCTTGTATTTTGGAGAGGTGAAGAACTTTGGCATAGGGGATGTCAAATTAGCAAGCAACAACATGAGGAGAGCTTCACATGCCAGATCACCAATGCTGTCTCTTAGGAGGATTGATCCTTATTGGAGATCTCAACTCTTAGTAGAGTACTCCAAGGATCTTGATGCATGCACGATTCTTGATGACCCGGATGGAGATGACAGATCCATGGTAGATGATATGGTCATCTATTCACGTGGCAGAGTCTTCTTGACTAGAGATTCTAGTCTCAAGGAGAAGTTGTGGCATGCAGCATATGGGGACTTCTTTTCCATGCATTTTGATGCATATCTTGCCTTGGCAGAGGAGTTCATTTGGGAGGGCATTCAGCAAGACATATTTCAACATATGGAGAGATGTAGAGCCCGGATGATGATGGAGAGGATGTCACAGCCACCTTCCTACTCATTAGGAGTAAGGGAGAATTATTAGTTGAGCCATTTCAGCTCAAGTCTTCAAGTACACAATGGAGAATGTACAATTTCACCTTATGTTTTTTACTTCTTGTCTTTTTATGAGAAGCATAATGTACCAAGGAGGATTATTACTTCTTTCATATTGTATAATGATGTACTTAAAGCCGTTTGTAGCATTGAGATTGGCTATCTCATTGGTGGTTTGTGGGGAAAGCCACATGACTTTTGGTGTGCACCATTGACACCCTTTTGTACCTTCATGCTTATATTTTGTAAAATGATTGTGGCAGAAAACAAGTGGCTGGAAGAACACTTATTTTTGTTTGGTTTGATGTAGGCAAGGTATGCACTACGCTGGTTCCTTGTATGGGACCTTGATCCACTTTCCGGTTGTCATGTGACAACTTTTTTCTATTGGTTTTTGCTTCCATGTATTGCTAGTATCTCTATATTCATGGGAAGCTTTGATTGGAGAGTGGGCTTGAGACTGAGAATTCCCATTGGGAGCATGATTCTCCCTACTATACGTGTTGTACACTTCAGGAGGAACCATGGGCTGACCATATGCCACATTACATTTCTTTTCTTCTTGTGGGAGGGACAACTTGAAGAACTTGAGGAGGCACTCCATGGATCATGAGGAGATGGAGGAGTTAGCACAGTAAACTATTTTCCCTTTGAGGATGAGGGGAGAATCATCTATGATCCACTCCATTTATATGAGAAAAACATATGGTAAGAGTATTATTGACTTGCATAGTGATTTGTCTATATATAGGCATCTCTTAACCATATATGTGCATGGATTTTTCTCAAAGGAGGGATATTATTCCTTCTAGATTTGGTGGTCTACATAAGGCCATTATGGATGATCACTCCCTAAATGGATATGGGGAGGAGATTTCTCATGGAGAATATACTCACATTGCACATTACATCATCCACTTTCTCTAGATTTGTGAAGAGATTGGGGCAACAAGCAAATGGTGGGGAAGCTACCCATCATTCTATTTTCTATGGAAGTGGAGAGTCAAACTGTGTTGGCTACATTTGAGGGACAATTGTCCCTCTCCTTTACTTCACGTGGCAGCCAGCATGATTCTCCTTATGGTTCCCTTGGTTGATATTGCTAGAGCTTTTCTTGGGAGCATGATTGGAGGAGAGACACATTGGGTGAACGTGTCCTTGGAGGGAGAAAACTCCCACACACTTTGCACTACATGTTCTAAAGGGAGCATGGGAGATGGTATGGCCACTACAACAGCTCATTTGTTTCCTTATGAGGTGAGCCATATGAGGAATGTGATTCCATATGATGATGACTTCCAACTCATCACATATGAGATGATTCGGGCCAACATGTTTCATAACATTGGAGGAGAGATCCTTGGAGGTCTACTCTCCATCTTGCCATTTGAGGGCAATTTCATTGCAGCCTAGGATCAACATACACTCTACACTTATCCTAAGTGGAGAGGAGGATAACATGGGGGAGGCTATTTTGTCTACCAGGATCAGATTTTCAGCCCACCTACATTACCGGAGCCAGAGGTGGAAGATGACTTTCAGGAGTTGCCATGTTGGGAGGTAACTCATTTTGCATGGATGATTGCTTGGGGGATGGAGGATCCACTTGAGGAAGATGTTCCTCAACACATCATTGAATCCATGCCTTGAGAGGAGGCTTTCCGATTCTGTCCTTGCAGTTTCTTGAGGACAAGCAACATTTGGGAGGGGAGGACTGTAATATTCCAAAATTTTCCTATAATAATTTGGAATATTTTTTTTTATTATTTCACCTAGGAGGAGAATAAATGGGTAAGGAGGTCCATGCATAATGATAATCTCAACAAAATCCCTCATAGTATGAAAGGGGGTCATCATTGGAGCTGGTTTTCACCCTCATGTGTGAATAGGGTCATTTGCAAGTGGACAAGGTCAAGTTTGACCAAGTCAACAACGCTGGGATAAGAGGTGGAGAGCACTTAGAGAAACAACGTAGTATGAATGGGAAGAGGGTTATTTGGTGGCGGAAACCTTAAGAGGAGTGGGACCCATGAACAGGGGCTTTCACTTGTTTAAAAGGAGGGCAAGGCGACCATTGTTTCTCATGCTTTGTATTATTGATCTCATTGTCTATTCAGACATTGTGCATTCTTTGATGTTTAGCAAGAGTTGCCAGGGGAATTGCTGTTTAGGATTCCTTATCCTTCTCGAGAGGCCTCTTGAGGGATTGCACTAATTTTCTTCAAATCTAGGCTTGAGACCAAGCATCCTCCTCCAAGGCAGCGTTATTTCTACATCAGAATAATGTTATGTTGCTAGGTGTTGCAGTGAGGGTTCACTACACCACCTCCATCAACTATTTTTCAGAGGAAGAGTCTCTCTTTCCTGTGGGAGATCATTTTGGAGGCATTTAGAGCTTATTGCAGACTTTGGCATCAGGCCAACTCATTCCCTTGCCCCTACAGCGCAATTTCATCAAGTGACTGCATTGTTTTTAGTGGACCATTTATATTGGGGCTCTTGCAGATTGTTAGAGGGTAAGATCTTTGGTGATGGGATCAGCCTTTCACTTGAAAGATCCATTGGAGGAGGCATATTCAGTTTGGGTATCATCTACAACCATCTCCATCCAGTTCTATTTTTTAGTTGCAGCTGCTACCCTAGCAACTCCGACATTTTGCTGATTTTGTATTTTATAGCCAATCCTTCCAGGATTGACATGAGGTAGCCTTTGGGAGCTGAGATCTTCAATCCCAATGTTGTATTGGGCCATATAATTGTACATCCATGTATTTGAATATGTATCATGCAGTTTCTCTATAAAATTGCACTGTCATAGCTTGGGCACACATGTGTAGCAATGTTTTATCATGTTTCTTGTACTTGTTTCTTGAGGCTGAGCATTGCCCATCTTGAGTAACCTTTTTCCTCAAGATCTTGTATTCATTTGTTGTTGCTATTATTTAAAGAGATGGCTATGGATTTCTCTCACATTTCTATGGGTTGAGTGTCACTGCTACTCCATTGTTGTGTTTGCATATTGCTGGATCTCCAACTTTTAGAATATCTTGAGATATTCTCATTGTTGTAGCATTTTCCTGATTTGGAATATTACAATTCTCAATTAAAAAAAAAGACATTCTACCATTCTCAATTAAAAAAAATTGAAATAAAAATCCAAAAAAAAATCCATTAGTTTTCTTATTGTCATTGTAAAGCGCATAAACAGTCCCCAAATTCGTCGAGTTACCAAACATGTCTATTGTTGGTTAAATTATGTCGTGTTTGCATGGTCGGGTGCATTCGTTCATGGCACTTGGGCGAGGGCATTCATTCAAAAGGGTTTGCAGGTTCGGGGTGTGATACACTCCATTTTCATTCGACAGGGGATTCCACAAATTCAAAGGAATGCGGGAATGTGAGATGCATTCATTGTTGGTGCCGTCTATAAGTGACCGGTCTGCCTCGGAAGGAAACATGAAACTGTAAATGACACACTTTGGCATGATAAACGGTAAACCCCCGACACGATAACATTTCAGCTAATGGCAACAGAGGTTTGGGGAAGGGGTTTGCGGGACCAATGTTCGTCGGAAGGGCCTCACCAATGGCCAGGGGCGCAACCACCAATGGACATTCCATCGAATGGTTAGCTTACTCTGTATCTTAATCCAAAAACTCTCATTTTCGACTAGGGACCCAGTGTGCCTACTTAAATTTTTGGCTTTACCATTGCCCATAGCTCCATAATATTAGAAATTTTTTTGACATCCTCTGCTTTAACCGTACAACTTGATTCATCTGGCAGGCATAATGTGTTCAATGAAGTGAGCTTAAAAATACCATGTGGTATTGTCACTAAGCTCTGACAGAATTTTAATCAAACACACTTCATATTTTTAAGCCCTCCTATTCAACTCGGCATTGACTTTAGCGTGTAACACCATTGAAGATTCAAATTTGAAGACGAGAAAAATTTCATATGCTATCAGGTAAATCCTTCAAGTCGTAGCAGTGTTCCAAGCCAAGGAACTCAAGATGTCCAAGTTACCCCACTGATGATGGCAACAAACTTATTGGAGTGAATGACAGTTCAAGAACCCTGATACAGGTAAGGTTTAAAAGAAAGTGGTGGATGTTTGGGCAGGTGTTTTCAAAATTCAAATGAGTATATTACATCGAGGTGGCGCAGGGGAGCGGAGCGGGCGGAGGTGGACGAACGGAGCAACGGAAGTCGTTACCGGAAGTCATTTTACAGGAGGGAGTCGTTTACCGAAGGTGGGGAATGGGGGGCCCGCCGCACGACGGAGTCCATGTCCCATCACTGGATTCAGTTTGCTAGTAGACTCCATTTCATCAACTCAAATTTTACTCCCTCAAGAATGATTACCATTTTACTATTATGTAACCTTTCTTTATGGTATAAAGAACTATTATATGACCCAAAGCCAGATCGCTTGGAGCCTTGGAGTTTATACACAAAACTGTTTATTTAGAGTATAAAGAGTTATTATACAACCCAAAGTCATATCTCTTGGAGGTTATACAAAAAATTGATAGCAAAATTCAAAGAGAATATCAAGGCTCTTTTAAGAGATATATCTATCGAAGAAGTGGAAATGGGACATGATAGCAGAAGAATCAAGGAGATAAAAAAACTATTTTGAATGCTCTTAATACTACCTTCTTCACTTTTCCCAAAAAGGACAATGTGGTGGACCCTAGCCCGGTTTATCCCATTGCTCTATGTAATATAATCATGATTTTACTTTTTAAATTTGCGTGGGATTAACTTTTGTATGTTTAGGCTATTTTTTAAATATATCCATCAATGAATTTGGATGGAAATCTAGTAGGGATATGTTAAAATAATAAGTTTGAGATATATAGTTTATCTAATCATTTTGATGGAAATTTAGTAGGGATATGTTAAAATAATAAGTTTGAGGTATATAGTTTACATAATCCAAGTGTTTTAAAGATTTTTGAGGCATTGTTCATTTATTAATTCATAAACATGTTCTATTTAATTAGATGTTATGTTTTTAGAAAAATATTACAAATTTATATATAAAGAATTTATAAATATTGATTATAAATTAAATCCCAACCAAAAACATAATTATTACTCCTAATTAACTTAGTGAGTGAAAGATAGGATGCTTATATTTTTATTAATATATGGAAAAAATGGAAAGGTGTTTAAAAATCATTTATTACTTGATATACTTTTTAAATTTATGGATTTTTCAAAATTATTAGACATAATTAATGTAAACTCTAAGTCATTAATATAATTAGGAGTCTAATTAATAGGGTAATTAGGAGTCTAAAATATTATACATTACGGACATACTGAACTAAAGAAACAGGGTGTAAATTGCGTGACTGACTTAAGAGTAACCAGGGTTCGGGCCTGTCCTCGAGGAGACGGGTTACCTTGCCTTGAAGACCAGCTGACCATGGAGTTTAGCTTTGACCGATGTCTGTCGGATTACACTCGCTGTGAACCATGACAGCCAATCAGACGTTGTGAACGATCTTCCTTCGAATGGAGGCCGGAGCTTTGCCTAGATGCACCATTGCTATGAGTCACGGAGAATTATCATCCGCCATGGGGGGTTTAATGTAGGTAAAGTTAATAAATATATATTTAACACAAATTTAAATATTTACTTTTAAGTAAATTAAAATTAATAAATAATAAAATAAATTAAAATCTAGACGATAATATTTTATAGTATAAATATCCATAAGTATACTGTTTTATATAATTATGTTAGTCATATGATTGACATGATTGGTAAATATTTATTGACATAAAAATGTTTATTTTGTGATCCACATAGGATAGTGTAAGATAAAAAAATCATAAAAATCAAATAAATTAAAAATTTATTAAAAATTATTATTATTAATTATAAAAATAATTAATATATGAGTTAAATATATACATATTAAAAAAATTAACAAGATTTTTAATTATATAGAGCTATTTCTATTTTATTATGAAGATTCTTAGTTTGTAATTAGATTTGGTTATAATATCATTGGTCAATATCATAGATTACTAATATCTTATTTTCAAAAAACCATAACTCATGCTCAAATGACACATGTTCATTTTTTTTTTTAATTAATCAATTTAAAATTAAAAAGGAAAAAAAAAACCATAACTACTTTAATCTCAATCTTTACTAATGATTACTATTAATAATGTTCTAGCATATTCCCTGGATGTGGGGGTTAATTAGTGATATGGTTCGCTGCCACCTGGCCTCGTCGACGTTGGACAATCGTCCTCCTCATGCGGGGGCACATGGCCATGGCAAGTTTAATAAAGTTTGGGTTGTGGGTATTTTATACTCCACCACCCTTGAACGCAATGCAACGTCATCACTGCATCAAGTCTGCATTAACGTAGTCCCTCCAGCATTCAATTCACCTGTCACACCATCTCACCTCTTCCCGCCATTCATGGACCATAAGAATGTGCCTCTGGCTCTCCATTGTAGCATTTATGTTGTTCTCAGGCTCGGCTCTGTCGCTTCTCGTGCCCTTTCTTCTGCCAAGCCCCTGCACCATTCCTCTGCTCATTTGGCTCTCTGTCAAGGCGTCGTCCTTCCCCCCTCGCATCATTTGCATCCCTGCACCTCAAACATGCCCCGTTGTTACCGCATGCGCTGTTGCAGAGGTGGTGCACACGAGCTCCCCTCATGCCCTCCCATTCACAACATGGCTGGCAGAACAATGGATTTCTTTGTCAATTGGGATGAGCCTAAGGTTTTGGACCCCCTTTGCCTCTCCGCCCACTTGTCTAAGCACATTCGTGAGCCCTCTGTTGAACTCTCTACTGAGCCCTCTGGCTCTGGTTCCTAGGAAATGTTTACACAAATCCACCATCCCCCTCACCTCCCTCTTTCCCCCTTGCAAAATGGTGGCTTTGTCGGTTCAGTTGGCCTCGAATAGTGACGAAAGTTGCAGCTCAGATGAAGATGACACAAATGCAGGAATAGGTGCTCACGCAACATCCTCTCCTCCACTAAATGCCTAGGTGTCCAAGCTCGAGGACGATGACTCCGAGTACAGGTGTCAAATTGAAGAAGAGTTGTTGCAACTACCAATCTAGGATGACAAGAAATCGACAACTTAACTACTGGGTTCCTACTTGTCTTCTCTCTGTGTTTTTTTCCAGTCAATTTCATTCTAGTGTAGTCAATTTACTTCTTTTTAAACTCGGGTCTAGAGATGGTATGGACATGGCTGGTTTCCCTATATGGGTGACACCCTCTAAGTTTCATGAACATATTTCATGGGCTGGTTTCCCTCTTTGGTGCAACCCCTATTTTGTTGTTTTGAACCTAATATTTCCCACTGAAATTAACTAGCCAATTCCGAAAGATGACGACCTGTATTTTATAATAAAAATAGACATATTTAGAAAGAAAAAAAAAAATTTAACATACTAAGTAAAAGTTAAACTCCTATCATCTATTTAAGAAATATTAATTGTTAAATTAAAATTTTGAAAATCTCATTTCAAAATAAATATATCTATTAACATAATTATAATTGGTATAGCAGAAATTTGATTGAAGCATCGCCACCACAAAGGTTGTGAGATCCGTGGAGTTATCACGATTCACCGGAGAAGGCAAGCCCACCCCGACCTTTTATCTAAAAAACATGCTTCCCTCCATAGTCAAGACTTGGTGCACGTATTAACTCTAGAGTTACTACTGTTACCCGATAATGCTATCCTTTTTATTTATTTTCTGAAATAAATTCTTCTTGAAGCTTAAGCTGTAAGCCTGATTATATACAAAAGATATTTTTCTATTGTATTTGGTGAATACTATTGAGATCATTTTAAAATAGATTATAAATTCTATAATATTTTATAAATATTTCATATTTATGAAATATTTCAAAATAGTTACACTCAAGTCACTGTCTACTTTGTGATGTAGCATTCAAATTAAATGAATCATAAACCACACAACATCAATATTAGGTAGCTTAATGAATAATATTCATCTTCTTATCGTTTTCTTTAATATATTCATATTTTATCGTGTTGTTTCATATAATGTCGTCCTTAAATTGGTTGAAGAGTCCCCAACATCAATGAGAGGTGATGGACCACGATGGGCGACCAAATTGGAGAGGTTGCATTCATGATGATTCCGTGTAGGTTAGTCTCAGCTTTTAGTTTTGGTTAACATTATCTTACTAAAATGGTGAAGCATGTTGTAATCAAATCCTTTTCCGTCTCTGCTAGTGTCTGGAATAATATATTTCACAATTCACATCATCTAAAACAATCATGTGCTAAGATTGGTTATATATATAACTTAATTTAATTTAATTTAATTGGTTTTATAATTATTTATTTATGGTTAAACATACAAGTTTTATATAATATAATTCATGTTAAATATATTTGATAATAAAAATATATTTATAAATATAAAAAATCTTAAAATTATCACTTATATTGTTAGATAAAAAATTAAAATATAGAGTTAAAATACATATCTCCATCAATATTATTATCCGTTGCAAAAAAACCATTGACATAACACTTTTAACTAATATTATTATTACGAGACAGAGATGGGCGAACATGGCGGAGGACGAACCCTAGGTTACCATGGAACTCTGGGCTCGACGGCACCGCTAACAGCTCAATACGTTTGACTACCATTGCTTAGGAGGTGAATGAATCTTGCTGCCCCTGTTTACAGCTGCTCACCGGGTTTTTTCTCCCTTCTGGTTATTAAAATCTGTTGTTTACTGCTCGCCTTAGACTTTCCTGGGCCCCCACTGTCCATTTCCGGGGTCTGTTATAGTTTTTGTGGGCGGTCGCTTGTTTTTATCGCTTGGGACGCGTAGCTGCGTTTGTCCGGGGCTTTCAACTACTCTTGGAAGCAGATCCTGGGCCCCCACTGTCCATTTCCGAGGTCTGCTATATATCTTTGTGGGCTGCCATTTGTATTGCTTAGGACGCGTAGCTGCGTTTTGTCCGGGGTTTTCTACATCTCTTGGCAGCAGATCCCGGGGTTTCATTACTTGGTGTGGGGACGCTCCTGCACAGTGAATCTTGACTGTCCCTTCTGGACCCCTCATCGAGATTGGCATCACTAGCACCTGCTCTGACCTCTGGCTTCAAAGCCACAGTTTGTCAGGCGGACTTACATATATCATTTCACCCTTGTATTTTTCTGAAGGCAGCTATCTTCTCCAGCGGCCATTACGTGGCTTGAAGGGCTATCCATTCACTATGAGCTCCTACGAGGACGAGGTGGACTATTCGGAGGACCCCCTGGAAGGGGTCGACATCTGGGGGTTAGCAACACCTGATGAGGTGGATGCGATGTCAGACTTGGACCCATTACCTGGCGCGGATTTGCCTGCTCAGCGCACACAATCCACCGTGGAGGGGCGCATCTCACCCATGGGGGACCTTGAACACTTGACATTTGGCTCGCCCTCGAATGAGGAGATTGGGCTCTGGGCTTTCACACAAGACACCTTGGCAAGTGCAGCCATAGGTAGCTCCGCACTATTCTCGGAGGCGGACTTTCCAGAGATCGGTGACACAACTCGCTTCTTGACGCATCGGCACAATGATGGCCTTCACACATCTGGGGTTTGCCCGGAATGCCCTTCTGATAATAATGATGTCGCACATGACGGTTCGGACCCCATTACAACAGAGCCGGCCTCTGGGGTCTTCACCAACATTCTAGAGGACCTAATCGACCGGGAGAAGGCTTGTACTCCGCTTGCATCTGCCGACTCTGTTGAGCCGGAACTGAAGGTTTGTAAGAGAAGTAATCCGCATAAGGTCACAAAGAGCAGGTTAAACTACCTCACAAATTTTGGTAGCGAGAGTGGTATGGAATATTGGAGCATCGTTGCTGCCAAGACCCTGGTTGGGAAGATCCGTGGCCGGAAATACACATCATCGAGACTCCAACGGTGGACAAGAGAGATCTGGAGTGATTCCCTTGACTCCCTTCCGGTGGTCGCGGCCATGACCAAAGGCTGGTTCTCTCTCACCTTCGCCCGTCCTGAACATTCTGATTGGGTCCTCAATCAATTCTGGCACCTTGAACTGCATCCAGTCCATCTCAAACGATGGGTGCCCCTTTTCGATCCAAAAAAAGAGAATGCAGGTGCTGGCCCCATCTGGATGAGGTTGCCTGGACTGCCTTTGCACTTCTGGAATGAGACTACGCTTCGGAACATAGGGGGCCATTTCGGTCGGTACCTGGACCATGATCGATCCTACCTAGCCACGGGCAACAGAGCAGTGGCTCGGATCCTGATTTTTCTCGACACCAGGGATGGCTTATATGAGAACTTCATCATGATGTTTGATGGGTTGGAGTGGCAGCAACCTCTTGACTATGAGGGCGTGCCCTTTCGCTGCAGGAAATGCCAGGAGGTTGGTCATCTATACAAATCATGTCCAAGGAAGGGGGCTGGCAGGATGCACGCTAAGAAAACTTGCTCCATTGGCATACAAACTGAGCCAATCCCCAGCACCTTGCCGAACAGTGCGGGCTTGCAGCCGCGGGCATCTGAGCTACCTGGTGATGGCGGGTCGAGTTCTGCGACTTTGCCCACTTGGACTACCACGCAGCCCAGATCCCGGCCACTGGTCTCGACGGTGCCTCCCCAGCATGATCTGATCATTCTGGGTACTGCTTCTTCTGGTCCTTTTACTTCTGATTTTGCAGCTATTTCTCCATATATTACTTTGCCTTTTAATGTATCTGCTATTGAGAAGCACCTTTCATCTGCTTTCACCTCACATTGTTTATCGAGTATGTCTCATTCATCTTTAAATCTCCCATCGGTTTGTTGCACCATCGCCTCGGCCAACCCTACGTTTTCCCCTATCATACATCATTCATCTGCTTTGCCCTCCCCTGGCCATTCTGCTACCTCTTCGGAGACTCACTCTTCGACGCACAACTATTATCTTAGATCCTTAACAAACCCTCAATCTGGAGAGGTTTTTGGCATTGGACCAGGTCCGGGTAGCTTACCCTCCAAATCTCGTGGCAGACCTTCTGCCCTAGCAAAGGCCATCAAACGGGCGAACTTTGAAGTGGAAGCAGGCACACAATCTTCTCTTATGCGGGTCCTTAGAGCACGAAGACCCTTGATGATTGTTACATCATGATTTGTCTCTCCTACAACTGCAGGGGACTGGCCAACCCCGATAAGAGATTGGCCCTCAGAGAACTGTTAGCACAAAAGCCTTTTGATATACTATTTCTGCAAGAAACGCTAGGGGTGGGTTTGGAGGTGACTGAAACATTATCATCCTTCCTTCCTGATTGGTCCTTCATCACTCTTGATGCTCGTGGTAGATCCGGAGGAAGCGCTCTGGGCATCAACAACAAAACCACCCGAATGTTAAACTGTTGGGGCCGGAAGGGTGTCCTTGCGATGAATGTTTTGTTTGGTTGCTCTGAGATTGAGTTTACCCTGGTAAACGTTTATGGGCCATGCTCTGACAGAGAGCACTTCTGGCACTCACTTTTGTCCTGTTCTCTTATTACTGTCCCAAATCTCATTTTGGGCGGAGATCTGAATTTCTCCTTGGGCATTGCTGAATCTTGGGGACCACTGGCCTCCCCGGACCCTTTGGCTGAATTTTTTAACTCAGCGCTCAGTGCATCTCATCTTGTTGACATTCAGACTACCAAGCTGCAACCTACCTGGCGGAACAGGAGGACTGGTAACGCTGCTTTGGCTCGCAGACTTGACAGATTCCTTATTAAACAGGACCTCCTCACTGTTTTGTCTCGTGCACGTCAATGGGTTGGATCAGGTGGCAAATCTGACCACTCGCCCATCATCCTGGAGTTTGAATGTGGTCCTATTAGAGCCCACCCCCCATACAAATTCAACTCCAGGTGGTTACGAGATCCTGATTATAACCAGCTGGTCACTCGGACCTGGCAGCACTATAGACCTTCGTTGGATGATGACCCTGGCAGGGTTATCAATGAAAACCTTATTCGATTAAAGAACCTTACCATACAGTGGGTACGAAATAAAAAGAAACAGGAAAGGGAGGCTCTGCACAGTATTGAGGTTAAAATTGGCTCTCTCAACAATGGTGATCTGTTGGGATACAGTAATGAGGAAGCCAGGGCACAACTTTTCGCACTTGAGACCGAAAAGGCCAAACTGCTGAAACAGAAGGAGGAAGATTGGAGACTCAAAAGTCGGGCCATATGGATACAGGCCGGTGACGAAAACACAAAATTTTTTCAGCAGCATGCAAATGGTCGCAAGGCTGCTAACACCATTTGGGAATTGACAGATCGAAATGGCTTTACTGCGAGGACGCATGATTAGCTATCTGTGTTGGGTACCAGACACTTCACCAATCTGTATAGGGTTTCTACTATTATTAATCTCCCGGAGATCCTGCGCATTACTCAAAACTTTAAACTCTTCGTGGAACAGGAGCAGCAGGATGATCTCAATTCCCCAGTGACCATGGGCGAACTTGAAGGGGTTTTGAAATGGTTCAAACGGGACAAAAGCCCGGGGCCTGATGGCTGGCCCATTGAATTTTTCATTCACTTCTTTGATCTCATATCAACAGACCTTCTGGCTATGATTGAAGATAGCAGGGTGCGCGACAGGATTTATGATGGATTTAACACCACTTTTATTGCACTTATTCCTAAATCGGACAAACCTACCAGCTTCAATGACTTCAGACCCATTTCGCTGTGTAACTGTATATACAAGATCATATCTAAAATTATTGCAAATCGCATCAAGCCTTTCCTGTCCGATCATATTGAAAAGGAACAATTTGCCTTTCTGAATCATAGGCAAATTCATGAGGCCATTGGTACTGCCCAGGAGGCCCTTCACTCTATTAAATCTCTCCGACTGAAATCGACTATTCTCAAGATTGATCTCACTAAAGCTTTTGATCAAGTTGACTGGAGTTACCTTCACCTCATCCTTATCCACTCTGGGTTTCCTCATACCCTTATCAACTGGATTATGGGCTGCATTTGTCACGCTACCTTCAGCATTCTGATCAATGGTACTGCTACTGATTTTTTCCATGCGGGGAGGGGTCTCCGTCAGGGCTGTCCCCTTTCACCATTACTATTTGTCCTCGTCATGGAGGGCCTCTCTGTGCTTATCAACAATGCAAAAGAAAGGGGGACACTACAGGGGCTCCGGATCATTGATAATTTATATCTTACACACCTTTTATTTGTTGACGATGTACTTATATTTCTTAATGGCACTAGACAAGACTCTGTTCAATTTGATCTGCTCCTGAAATGGTTTTGCAGGGCCACCGGTATGGCTCCAAATTGCACCAAATCCTCTATCATCATGACGGGTTGCACGAGACAGGAACAAGACACCTCCAAGAATCTATTTGACTATGTCTGCACTGATATCAATGGCGGACTCAAATATTTGGGGTATCTCATCAAACCAAATGACTATAAGATCAAGGACTGGAACTGGATCATAGCAAAAATTGAGCGCAGAATCAACGTTTGGTACAATCGATGGTTAACCAGGGCTGGTAGACTCATCCTCATAAAGTCTGTACTGGAGGCCATTCTGGTCTATTGGATGACCCTGACCTGGATTCCGATTGGCATAACTAACCGGATAAAATGCATTTGCAGACAATTCCTCTGGCGCAACCAAGGTAAGGCATCCACATTTGCCTGGATAGCATGGGATCGTATCAATTTGCCCAAAAAATGGGGTGGCTGGGGGTTAAAAGATCTTCACCTCTTTTCCCGAGCCCTCGCGGCTAAGATGGGCTGGCACTTAATTACAGGACAGAGCTTATGGAAGGAGGTTATGGTGGCCAAATATATATCTCCACAAAGCCCACTTGAATGGATCCGTGGCTGCATCACTCTGCATTCGGGGGCTTCAATCATTTGGAGGGCTATTACAAGGGCAGCACACATTCTACAGAACGGTTTATCTTGGCAAATTGGATCAAGAACTGCGGTTCGTATTGGCACTGACTCATGGTCGGGGAGTGGAGAATATCACAAACTGCCGGCATTTATCATTGAACACCTCGCCCACAGGAACGTCACATATTTGGCACAGATTGTTGATTGGGCACACACCTCATGGCGGGAACAAGCCTAGCTACAGGCGGGTGACCTTGGGATCCCTCCGGAGGGCACTCGGGTCTGGCAGCAATTTATCTGGGCATTGAAAGCCACCAATATCCGCATCTCTGACCGTGAGGACAACCTGATTTGGGCTGTATCAAAAGATGGGCATTATTCTCCAAAGCTTGGTTACCTCGAACTCATCAAACACAGGGAACCCCCCATTAAGGAATGGTGGTGGAGTACCATTTGGAAATTAAAATCCCCGCACAAGCACAGACTTCTGTTCTGGTGCATGCTCAGAGATTGCATTCCTACCTCAGAATTCCTTCACAGAAGGGCTTACTACGGGGCATCTAGATGCTGTTACTGTCTAAATGACAGTGAGGACGCACAACATTTATTCCTGCATTGCAACATTATCCTAAACATTTGGTCTTGGATTATAACTGTATTGGGTTGCAGATTTTATTGGGGGGGTGCTAATTTATTAGAAGCCTGGTCTATTTGGTGGCAGTGCTCTACACACAGTCCTAAACTCCGCAACCTCCCATTAATCGTGGCTTGGGAAATTTGGATTGGGCGAAACAAACAGATCTTCAATGAGATTCCCATTGACTGTGAACGGATCTGTGCAGCATCTCTTGCCACCTTTCGGCTCTTACCTGAGGACAGTATATGTTGCAAGCCACCTCATGAGAATCCAGAAACCATCGATCACAGCAAGGCGTGGGCATACTATGATGGTGCGTCCAACGCTCATGGGTGTGGGGGGGGAGCCGTTCTCTATTTGAATGACAATCACTATTACAACATCAGAATGGGGTTAGGACCAGGAACCAACAACTACGCCGAACTACAAAGCCTCAGACTCCTTCTCACATTTTCTCGGGACATACACTGTGCCTCCATCCAGATCTTTGGCGATTCTCTATTTGTGACCAATTGGTTTAACAATCTTGCTCATTGTCACTCGCACACACTGTCTGCACTGCTGCATGAGGTTCACCATCTCAGAGCACTATTTTATTTCATTACAGTGACTCATATATACAGGTCTCGGAACGAAGTTGCTGATCAACTGTCCAAAGAAGCTTCGGAGCTGACTTGGGGTACCTGGCACATCACTGAACATAATGCTGGACAGATCTACAGATACTATCACCGGCCTTTTATCGAGGAGGCTCCTCCTATTTTGGTCATGTAGCAGTTCTTCTATTCTGGGGGATTTTGTTTATTACACCCCTTTACATATATTCGGCATGTATTTATTTCATATTTATACTTTGTTCCTACAGGAGTTAGTAAGTTATGCACCGAACTTGCTATATGATTTGTTTTCATTACTGATGAATCATGATTTGGGACTGTATGCCTACAGTTTTTGATTGTGTGGTTGACTTTTTTTGACTTAAGACTGAACAATAGTTTATACTACAGCATTACGTAACATGTAGCTGATCAATAATTGAAAGGTTACGAACTTTTTCTCTGTGAAAAACTAATATTATTATTTGAGATAATACATAAATACTAAAGAAAATAATCGACATCAATATTTCTCAACAATTATCATCAACAAATTAAGTACCAATTGGGTGCTAAGACATTAATTAAGAGTCTTTAATAATAATACATAAATACTAAAGAAAATAATTGACATCAATATTTCTCAACAATTATCATCAACAAATTAAGTACCAATTGGGTGCTAAGACATTAATTAAGAGTCTTTAGTATTAAAGAGAAATTAATTTTGAATCACTTTATTGCTAAAACATAATGAGACTATTCGATTAGGTATTTATAAAAACATATTACAAAATAACTTAAGTAACTTCTTAAATGTTTAAATATCCTAGCATCCCCAAAGACCAACTTAAGATAAAATTAAAGAATTTACAAAGAAGTAATTTAATAACTATAAGGAAAGTAGGAGTTTATTTTGTTAATTTTAGGAAAGTATTTGATATTTATTTATTTTTTAATAAAGGTTGAGGAACTTATTATATTTCTAATTATTTCTATTAAGAAAATAAAAATTATATATTTTTAACAAAATATATTGGTGTTAAATAAAATTACCTTTATTTACTTAGTATAGATTTTTTTTATAGTATAATATTGATAAATGATTGATAAATTTATGTGGATATTTTATTTGATAATTTGTCTCAACAAATCTATTAAAATATATTAGACAACTTGAGATCTGCATTATGATAGTTAATTTCTCTTTAGATTTATGGATTTGTTAGTTAACGTTTATTGTGTATGCATGCAAATTATAATTATAAAGAAAATAGAGAACAAATAGAAAAAGTAATCACAAACCACAATAATACAAGATATGACCTCAAAAACATTTTCAAGAGAAAACCTAGTTGGAAGGTGAGACTACTCCACTATCTCTTTCTCTAAATGGAAATGGATGCAAATAGAAAGGAGTGAGATCTATGACCTGTGGACTGTTATAATATACAAACCATATTTGTTTTCTCCCACTCTATCCATTCTCAACTACTCTACGAACCTATGGAAAAAAATGTACACAGATAGAATGGAACCCCTTTTCCTCGTAGTGGTCCTCGTTATAACATAATCCAATAGCCATTAGTAGTTAAGTTTGACTCCAAATCTTAACTAGAGTTATAATATGTACTCTTATAGAGACTTTTTTATCATGTTCATGTGGTTAGCGCATTTTCCATGAATAATGGTGGCTAATGTGACATCCTCTTGAATCATGGTGGTCAAAACATGAAGATCAACTTTTGAGTGACATAACTTTTGCATAAAAAATCAAATTGGGGACATTATTGTGTTGTTAGAATGATATTTATGTGTGGAATAGTGCTAGGGGGTGTGACACTTTAGTGGAAAAATTTACCTCCAAAATAAATTATTTGATTCCTCAAACTACTTCTAAAGGATTTCATACCCAAATGTGCCAAACCGGGACCTGTTAGTGAACATGGTCCTATTCTAATTTTTCCATTTTATAAGCATCAAGATGGATGGGAAATAATATAATGATCCAATCTGGATCAATAAAGGTTAAAAGATTAAAAATACCACTCAGATGAGTATATCAAAGATCACTAAACTGATGTATCATAAACATTGGCGTGTATGTGGAGTTTGATTTTCATGCTTACTATCATCATATGAAGAAAAAACTAGAATAGGGGAACTAGCAAAACAATTAGCGATAGAAGAAGATGGCACTTGCACTAAAGATTTTTCATAAGTTAAAGATGACATAAACACTTAATTAAGCCTGTAGGATGGATGATGGGAGACCTTCATCAATCTTAGCATCTCTCTAAATAATAATTTCTATTGAATGTGGCTGAAGAAATATATAATATTCTACATCTTCAGAGTATCCAAAAAAAACGCACTTGTCACTCTTATACTATAATGCATTTTTACTCTTCTCATTGGGAATATAAGCCCATGCTTCACCAACCATTGGCATTATGGCTCTGTTGTTGGTTGGCATTGATGTCAACCAAGTAGAATTGGTATATTGTTGGTTGGCATTGATGTCAACCTAGTATCATGTGATGCAGAGTCTTTTTTATGCACATGTTTGGTTGCTTATGCTAGTGAGATGGAAATTTGGCTTGTGCATTGGTTGCAGATCTTGTTTATGAACATGTTTGGTTGCTTATGCTAGTGAGATGGTACTTGGCTTGTGTATTGGTTGCATTTCTTAGCTTGGTGGTTGCAGATGATAGTGTTGAGATTTTGGGTTAGCAGTGGATGTGGTCTAGCTGCGAAAATTTGTGAAGTAGCTGGAGTACATGAGATCTCCAAGACCCAGAAAAAAATTGGAGAAATTCCATCCTGTTTAAGAGATGTTCAAATAATCAATATTTTTAATTAAGGACCCTAAGTCTAACTTAGGAAAATTGAAAGATTAAAGTGAATTAAATTAAACATGTGATGAAAATATTCTAAGTGACGTGGATCAATTAGCTTCTAATTTTAGCCATTGATTAGAGATTAGATCATGGCCATTGGTTTGCCAATGAGAAAAGTATAAGAGAGGGGCTTGGGGTCAGGTGGAAAACACACACATTGGCATAGCACTGAAGCTAAGCTGAAATTCTAGGGCGTGATTTGTTAAGAATTTCAGGAAGATTTTGTAGTGAAGCGAGGGGAAGTATTGGTGATGAATGCTCTGATCTCAGGCCAAGAATACAACAATGATAGAGACGCAGCATATCCAGCAGCGGAGAGGCTAGCTAGTGATACACAGTCTAGCCATCTCCCAGTCAGGGGCAGCGCAGAGGCAGCAGGAGCCACGCAGGCCTAGTCAGGGCATCAAAGGAGAAACGTAAGCCCAAAGACGGGGACACAGACGCTTCTAAAGCAGCGCAGAGGCTAACTTAGAGGGTTGAAGAGTAGTGATGGGGTTTTAGGTGGGACAGAAAGGGTTCGAGTTATGTAAATCTTGTTTGAGGGTGTGAACCAACCATATTTTCTATCTTCGAGTGAAAGATATATTGTTGCCATGATTTTCTCTGTAGGGAAACCATGTCTAGTGCCCAATAATTGTTGTATTCAGATTATGAATAATAATAAAATGCTCCAGAGCTAGCTACAATAGTTTTCCCGCATTGGGTTTTTCCAGGTACATTTGTCCGAAAAACATGTGTGTCACTTTATCATATGAGTGTTATATTTAGTAAATGATCTGTATGAGTAAGCTGTTATTTTTTTCTGCCTCGTTGTTTCTCTGAATATTCATATTAATAACTTGTATAAATAAAAGTAGGAGAAGTAAATCAATTGTTAGAAGTAGGGTTTCTTATATTAAGACATTTTCACATGGTATCAGAGAATTGCAGATCAAGTTGAATCTCTAGCAAATACGGCTGAAGATTTTTTTGCTGCAGAGTGGCAGCTGAAGTAGCAGAAATCTGAAGAGGGAAACGCAGCACCAGGAGGACACAGTCCTAGCAGAGGCCACGCAGGGGCTGACGCAATCCAAACTTAGTGATGTAGAGGCAGCATAGAGCCTTCCAGGGTGACACAGGAGCAACCTGCGCTGTGTAGTCGCTAGGTAGAGGATACATTGAGCCAGTCTTCTCATACATAGGCCAGCCAGAGGGACACAGTCCAGTTCAAGTTCTTGTGCAGTTTTGCCGTAGTCCAAAAGCAGAGCTTCAGATATTCAACAGTTGCTGGTGTGGTGGAGATTCGGTTCAGAATCGTGCCTAGCTAAGTTGACAAAGAGCGAGAGGAGAACAATCATTGATCATATTTTTGCCAAAGAAATCTAAGGATCAATCAAGAGGGTGATCGAGGAGGGATGATTCAGAAGATTTGGAAAATTTCCATTGGAGGAAATCAGTTGTCAGAGGGAGCTGAGGGTGCCTTTCTCGCCAAGGACCCTAGATCCAAGTTTATGTTGAGGGTAGCAACATAAGCAGGGAGAGGAGTATCAGTTTCGCCATACTATTTCTAAGCTATATGGTGCCATATGGACTACGTGATCATGATAGGTTGGAAAACTAGTCCAACTTTGCTATCTAGAAGGCCAGGACCCTCACAGTCTTGGAGGCATATGCATTATGAGAGCATGCAGAAAGCGTCTAGGCTACACCAATCGATGATGCTCTTCTCACGAAGCATAATGAAGCTAAAGCGCATGCTAAGCATTTCATCATGGATGGGGTCAAGGATCATGTGGTCCCACACATAGCCGAGAAGAATACGACTAATTATATGTGGAAAGAATTAACCACCAATAGTATCAAGCAAAATCTATCTAGAAGAAGATGCTTCTGGAGAACCAGATGAGGTTGTTTATGATGACTAAGGGAGAGGAAATCGATCCTTTCCTCTTGTCAACCACCCATAAATTTTGTCATATCAGGTGGTGGCTAAATGATGTTGGATAGCCTTCAAGAAACAATTTCATTGCTAAAATTGCTGATGCTTAAATTCTTTTGATAATATCCTATCCTTTGGATAAACATCACTGCTTTTCCCCTTTTCAACTCCGAATTTCTACTGTCATTACATGAATAAAAACTGCTGCAAGCACCATTTTTTCCCCTTTCCCCTTCTTCCAAAACTAACCTCATCTTTTCCTTTCCTTCTCCCATGAAATCCCTCATTTTCATGATTTTTTTCCTTTCCCCTTCATCGAAACCCTTTAATAAGGTTTAAAGACTCCTTCTTTGCCTTTTCGGAACCCCTCTAAACCTTTGAAAACCATTAAAAATCCATGAAAAATCCACATTTGGACACATATGGGTCTTAGCCCCCTTCGGCCAGCTCCCTCGACCTTTTCCCCACGTGACCCGGGCGCCGAAACCAAGCGCTAGCCCGAAAAAGCGCTTAGCGCATTTGGTCATCGGGAGCATTTCTCATCGTTGATTTTCCCGACCCATCCGACGGTCATCGAAATCCCATCACACCCATGGTACCCACTGCTGTTCACCGCCCGATCACATCACAGCCATCCATTTAACCCACAGATCTGACGTCCCATTTTCATCCTCCCGGTGGTCCCCGCGCCACGATCACTGTGCAGAAATCGGCGGTATCCATCGCACCACTTTCAAGCGTAGGGCGGTTTTCTCCCGATCAACAGTGATTCCACTCACCGATTGACGCGTGGCTTGGGCACTGTTCACCAAACTTCCGTCCATTGCGCGTTAAAGTTTGGACGTGGACCCGGCGCGATATGGACGTCCACCATCCGATCTGAGGCCGCCCATCGGACGACAATCGCTCACCAAACATGCCCGCGCAATAACCAGGCTCTGGTGCAGCGGTAACAGCATCTCCGCCGTCGATCTTATCTGCAGATCAACGGCCCAAAATTCATCGCTCGTTTTCTCCGTTTTAACTTTCCACCTGCGCTCCTGACCGTCGATTTCGTGCAATCGACAGCTCCGATTCAAATTCCTTTTCCACCTTCCCTTTGAATTCCTCTGATAAATCTTGACCGTTGGATGATGCCATCCAATGGCCATGCTCCCTCCACGTGCCTTCTGAAGCAGTTAGTCCATACATGCAGGATTTCATAATATTTATTCGTATTTTGCAGGGTTAAATGGTTTTTTGGCCATTTCTGGATAAATTTCAGAGACAGAGGGTGACGATCCTCCTACCTCTAATCCATCAAAAAGAATCATTTGTGGGTTTCGAATTCACATTTCATCGATGATTCATAAGGCATTGATGCCATATCACCCCTGCGCAGCCCTGTATACCAGCAAAAACACAGTAAATCGGGCACAGTCATAGAGTTTCAGTGCCAAAGACAAAATATATCGAGACAGAAAATTGAGGACAGATCTATTGGGATTAGGGATGAAAATGGATTATCATAAGCCTAAACCACAGTTTAAAAGAAAATCATGACTATTTTATCGGAAAAGAGACCTCCACTGTCACCTCAGGGGCTAATTAAAACTTCCAGCCGCCGCAGAGCCACCTGCAACCTCAAAGCAATCAAAGAAGGTCGAAGTTATTACCAGACTAGGAGATATTTTGCATCAATACAGCTGAACAGTTATTCAACCAAAGGAAATTATTGTAGTTGTTAGCAGAAGTTATTACAAGGATGATGAGGAGCCTTGAAGTCTAGAGATTCTTTCCAGCAAACCTATTAGTTAATGTAAATTATTTTATAGAGAGGACACCTATGCAAGTTGCTTCATTGAGCCCCCAAAGTCCAAGAAGCCATTCAAGTCTGTATTAATTAGTTTTTGAGATCTTTTATCGGATCTCACCTTCTCATTCTTCTATATATACTTCTAAAGAAGATGAGTGAGGGGTTGGTTGATCACTATTTGTAATATTGGAACTCTCTGAAATAATACATAGTCTGTTGAAGTTGAAGAAGAAATTGAAGCCTTGGAGCCCTGATGATATTGTTGTATGCTTGTTACTATGAAGGCTCTATCATTGGATCCATGAGCTTGGCTATTGGTGAAGTACTCTAAACTATTTAATGTTTTCTCCTGTTTTCATTCTGTTCCCTGATTTCTTACTACAGTAGGTTGAAATTTTTAGGCTAAGAAGTGACTCTTGAAAGCACCTTAGACCTATTCATCCTTCACTGTTTCATGTTTTCTTCTGCTGAAGTATTTTAGAGTCTTTAATCTCTCTCTTTAGTCTTCATGCTTGTTTATTTCCTTAATAGTTTGAATAGTTGGTTTCAGCATGATTTATGGTTCTCCCTGCTTGTCTGCTGCCACTTTAAAACTATCATTGAAGTCTCCCTTTGTAGTTTTCTGTTTACAGTGAGTCAAGGAGGTCTGTTTCGATCTTTCCCTTTGTATTTACTTAAACAGTTGTCTCAAAGGTCTTTATAGTTGTAATCATAGATGTGTTAGGTGTTCCCTCTTCTATGACTGCAGTTATCAGTGAATCTTTTATGTTTTCTAAGTCATTTGAAATAAAATCTTTGAGGAAATAGGGTGTTCCCCGAATCTTAGATTTCATTTTAAAAGTTGTTTTGAAATTATTGTTTACTTAAAGGTGTGATTTGTAGAATTCATGGTTAGCCTTGTCTATCAAAAATCTCTTTATTGTTCAAATTGTGTTTTCAAATTCCCTTTGTTGAGAATTAAACTTCTCTTTTCAAATCATTGAAGTCCATCTCATTCCAAAAACCAAAGGATCCTGTGGCCAAGTTAGATTTTCCCTCTGATATCCCATATCCATTGATAAGTATGTTATGACCTCTTTTTGACTCCATTTCCCAACGGACCAGATGTTCCTCCATTCTATTTATCTTTCCTAGGTCTTTCATGTTCTGCTGTATCAACCCAACCAGACAAACAAACAAACACCTACACTTAATAACTAGTCTAAAATCCATACACTAAGCACATAAGATAAACCTTTGCAAATAAACATTCGAGAGATCCCTCTCTGAGAACAGGAGGACTAGATCCTAGGACTCTAAAGATTGGTTCTGATGTTTCCTTGTCTTTTGATTTGCCAAACTATTAAAACACGGGACACCAAAATAATGGCGATCACGGTGGGACACTGAGTAAAATCTTCAAAACAAAACACTCACTGTCTAGTATAACATAAGTAACCTCCCTCAAGCACTACCAAGCAATGGTAATCATGATAGGACTTAATTGAATCAGTGACAAACTAAGTAACCCTTAGGATTCTCGTTAAACCTTATAAACCTTGAAGGAAGCAGTTACCAAGCCATAAGAGTGAACTCTGTATGATTAAACACCTTAGCTAAGTGTTAAATCAGTTTTAGGACACTCTCTTAACCTGTAAGACTGAAGTAACTCAGAAAAAACCCAAAAATATTTCAGTTTGGCTTCATAATAAACTTGGTGGTGGACCATACGACCTTTTACCTCCAAAAGAGCTAAACATTTCCACCTGGTGATTCCACAAAATAGACCTTTAGACTACACTGGGAAGATTCATAATCTTTATAACATCACACAAACTCAGTTAGAAGGCTTTAGGATTAAAGTTTTCTTCCTTTAAAAATATCAATTAGCCCCTTAAAAATATTGTCATACTTGGTCAACACTTTTCTTTTAGCTAGGTTCGAAAAACACAGCATAGTGGCTCCTAGAAAGATTCATACTAGAGCCTTCCCTCACCCAAACCCGCCAGAAATAGTTGACAACCCTGAGAGTATACTTAGGGAGTTTCCTAAGATTAAATTTTCAACTGTTTTCAGATCACCCTTGAGAGCTAATTCACTTCCTAAAAATCTTTCAGCTCTACACCAATCACAAGTCGACTTAAAAAATCTTTTTAGAACTAGGTCGCTTGATGATATAATTCAGATAGACTCTAATTCTTTACTTTCATCCCCACAACAAAGTGAACATCCTGGTAGTAGAGAAACCACACCACCTGATTTACATTTCCTTCTAAATTTAGGTGTCTCTCATCCAAGATCAGCTCAATAGTCTAGTCATCCAACATCCACTATTCAAATCATTTCATTGCAGCCCACTTTCCCTATTGCAAATCCACCTCTTGTAAATCCACCCTTATTTCCAACTATGGCAACATAGTATGCCCCATTAGTGTTACCACAACCTCTGCTTCCCCTACCAAATGATTACCAGTCCAAAATCCCTCACTTCACTGGAAAAGAATCTACAACAGCTGAACATCATGTAGATAGGATGGAAGATGCATTTGATTACATGGAGATAGAAGAAGAAACTGTGAAGATGAGGATCTTCACTCAAATTTTAGGAGGATATGTAAAGAAATGGTTTAAAAACCTACCTCCTAACAGCATAAACGATCTCCCTACTTTGCATCAGACATTCATCAACAAATGGGAACTCAAAAATAATCCTCTCCAAATACTAGTAGAATATAGCAGCCTTAAGAGAAATCAAGGGGAGAGTGTTCATGATTACTCCACTAGGTTCAATAGCGTTTACAATGCTCTTCCACCTCACATGAAACCTCCTCAAGGCATGGCCTTGGTAAGGTATCCCGAAGGCCTTGATGCTGAAATGACTTATGAATTAAGAGGGAGAGATTACTTAACCTTAGAAGACATGCAGAAAGGAGATGTTAGTGTTGAAGCAAACATTATCGAGAAGAGAAATAGGTTAAGAGCAGAGAAGAGAGTAACTTATAAAGATGATATCGCACCCTCAACCTCTGACACAAAAATTGATAACCTAGTGAAGGTGATGGAGAGGATGCTTGAAAAGATAAACTTAAATGATAGAGTGCCACCAAGAGAACCTCAAAATAACCAAAACAGAAATAGAAATCAGAATTATAGAAGAGACAACAATCAAGATAAGCAAAAAGAAAGTGACCAGCAGATTAGACCTCCCTTTCAACAGAACTATGTAGATCAATATGAGGAAGATAAGGAGTTGGAAAGGTTGGAAGGGTCTCATGTAAACTTGATTGGATCAGATAGTGGGGATGATGTTTTCCTCACTGAGGAAGAACAAGGTTTATTTTATGACCAAAGTACAAACACCTATGAAGATTCTCATGACTATAGATTGGGGTTTGAAAATGCAATCATGGAGGTACACAAACAATATGATCTTAGGAGCAAGGGGAACATAGATAATTCCAAGGACAAAAACACTAGCACTATTGTCAAGAAAAACACAGAAAACCAGCCCAAAAAGACAGCAGAGAAAACCAACATTTTGGCCAAGAAACCAGACTTAAACAAAGACAAAAGTGTCTAGCCAAATGTTGAACAGAGCACCCCTAGCACTTCAGCTAGTGGTCCTAATAAAACTATCCCAATTACCAGTCTAAACAAGGTTCAGCAAATCAAAGTTGCTGAAAAGAATTCAATTGAAAAAACAAATGTAAATATCAACAAGTCAATTATTCCTTTCAGCATTGAGGGAGAGATTGCCAAGATAAAAATTACCATCCCCCTATCTGAACTAGTAACCCAAGAGGTGTATAAAAACCAAGTTTTGAAAGCTTTGAACTTAGGAAGTGATACTGACACCTTAAACTTGACAGATGACAAACCTGAGCTGTTGTTTGGTCCAGAAGTTGAAGGAAAATACCAAGAAGGGGTCGTCCCTCCCTTCTATGTTAGTTTGAACATACATGAGAAAATCTTACATAATGCCATGTTAGACTCTGGAGCTTCACACAATCTAATGCCCAAGGTAGTGATGGAAAGCTTAGGCTTAGAAATTACTAAACCATACAAAGATTTGTGTTCTTTTGACTCAAGCAGAGTCAAATGTTTGGGTTTAATCAAAGATTTGTGTGTTAACTTATCCCAAATCCCTGCTAAGAGTTTAGTCATGAACATAGTTGTAGCTGACATCCCCCCTAAGTATGGCATGCTCTTATCAAGATCTTGGGGAGCCAAACTTTAGGGGAGCCTTCAAATGGACATGTCTTATGCCACCATCCCTGTTTTTAACCAAGACATAAGACTATACAGGGAATCTCACATGAAGTACATGGTGAGCAACATAGACAAACCAAACAACTCTCCAATCTATTCTATTCAATCAAGTTTAGATTCCTTTATCTTATGTAACGAAGATGAAATTACTCAACAAGATAAAGAAAACATGGACCCAATCAGTTCACCAGAACAATCCAATCTTCCCCTCAATCAAATTCAAAACATTACCAATCAACAGCAACAAGAAAATGAAAATAGGAATGACATACTTTGGAAAATAAAATTTGAAGGATCTTGTAATAAAACAAGTGCAGGAGTAGGTGTGTGGATTCAAAATACAAATCAGAGTTTTTCATATAAATTGGATTTCCCATGCACTAATAATATTGCTGAGTATGAAGCACTTCTCCTAGGCTTACAATTTCTTAAACAGTTAGAAGCCAAGAGGATATCAATCTTAGGAGATTCTGAACTTATCATAAGACAAATCAAAGGAGAATACTTAGCTAGAAATCCAAAACTTAGGGAATATCGAAACGCTGCCCTTGATCTATTGAAAACCTTTGAAAAGTATGAACTTATTTTCATTCCAAGAGAACTAAATCATCTAGCAAATGAACTCACTTTCAATGCCAGCAATTGCCAAATACCTGAAATAAATTAACAACTCAGTGTGAAGGTAAAACATAGGCCTGCTATGTCTGATAACGAAGTTCACTGGCAAGTGTTTGATTCTGACAAACACATAGATGATTTCTTGAAATTAGAAAATGATTTCAGCATACCAATATCAGAAACCAGCCATAAAGAAAATTGTTTGTATATTGAACAAATCCCAGAAGTTAAAATGACATATACTGCTGATATAAATCATTGTGAGAATCCTTTTGAAGCAGAGATAACTGACAATGCAGACCAAGAAGACTTGGAAGTTTTACAATGAAAAATTGATAAAATTCCAAGAGGTCTAGCATCTTTAGAACACCTTTTTGATTTTAACGATGTAGCCAAAGAACCAAGAATGGAGCCCGTGGAAACAGATGTAGAAGAACATAACATTGGTAGTCTAGCAGAACCTAAGATGATCAAAATGTCCAGCACTCTCCCAGCTCACATAAAATTGCAGTACATAGAGTTGTTCAAAGAGTTTAAAGATGTTTTTTCTTGGGGATACAAAGACCTAAAATCATATGATACCAGCATCATCTAGCATAAAATTCCTTTGAAGGAAAATCAAAAGCCTTTCAAACAAAAAATAAGGAGAATAAATCCTCTCTTACTACCTTTAGTTAAGGCAGAAATTGAAAAAATGCATGATGCTGGAATCATAGTACCCATTAGATTTTCAAAGTGTATATCAAACTTAGTTTCTATTAGAAAGAAAACAGGGGAAATCAGGCTCTGTATTGACTTCAGAAATTTAAACAGAACCTCTTTAAAAGACAACTACCCCTTACCCAAGATGGACCATATACTTCAAAGGGTAGTTGGGTCTAGAAGGATATCCCTCTTAGATGGGTTCTCGGGTTACAACCAGGTGTTAGTGCTCCCAAGTGATCAAATCAAAACTTCTTTTACCACACCTTGGGGCACCTTTATGTATGTCAAAATGCCTTTCGGATTGATGAATGCAGGGGCCACTTTCCAAAGGGCCATGGACATAGCCTTTTCTGAAGACAATGGCTATTTCATAATCATTTACCTTGATGACATAACCGTTTTCTCAAAAACTGATGAAGAACATTTGACTCACCTGAGAAAAGTTTTTGAGAAGTGTAGGAAATTTGGCTTATCATAGAATCCCAAGAAGACACTCTTTGGTCTCCAAGAAGGTAAAATTCTTGGCCATATAATTTCAGAAGAGGGAATCAAAATAAACCCTACAAGGATAGATGGCATATTGCAGATCAGCCATCCAAGGAGCCTCAAGGAATTGCAATCTTTCATCGGAAAGATTAATTTTTTGAGGAGGTTTATTCCTAATCTTGTTGAGCTATTAAAAAACATTACAAACATGCTTAAGAAAAATGTCGGTGTAAAATGGACTTTACCAGCTGTTAGCCCCCTATACATTTTTTGACAAGCAAAGTAAGGGGCTAAATTCTTTCTGAGCCTTCAATGAATGCATCTCCCCTGGAGACACATCATCCTTGAATTCTCATGTGCCTTTGCTTGGTAATGAAATCCCCTCTGCTGATTCCCATTATGAAGCCTCTCTGATTGCAAAAAAAAATTGTGCTCCTGAAGGCCTGCATTTTCCCCTTGTATCCCTGAAGAATACCCCATTTTAACCCTTTATTCCCCCTTGTCAAAATTCCCGTCTAACCTTTCTAAATCATACCCATGCCCTTTAAACCATTCATACACCCTTTGTTTAGCCAAATTTCCCCTTCTTCCCTCTATCGTTACTCATTGTCAGCCCCAAATTTCATTAAAAAGGGCCGAAAAACCCATACTCTGCATATTGTGGTCTTAGCCCCCTTTGGCCCTAGTCCCTTAACCCTTTTCCCCATGTGACCGAACGTCGAAGCTGAGCGCAAGCCCAAATGGTGCTTTCCTCATTTGGTTATCGGGAGCAGTTTCCGTCGTTGATCTACACAGATTGGACGGTGATCGCGGCCCCTGCAACCCCCACTGTTCACAGTCCACCTCTCCGATCGCGCCATCGCCGTCCGTTTAGCCATTGATCTGACGGTCTAGAATGCACCTGCCCCTGTGGTCCCTGCCCATGCACTATTCCGAAAACCACCGGTTTCTATCGCACCGCCTTCGGGCAGAAGGCGATATTTGTTTTTTGGGAGCGATTCCATACATCACGAGATGTGTGTGGCACTGGTACAGCTGGAAAACCACCCTCCCATCGCGCATTAAAGTTCGTCTGTGGATGTGGCGCGATATCACTGTGCGCCATCCGATCTAGAGCATTTAATCCAACGACGATCGCTCCGCAAAGTTGCGTGTGGGTTAATCAGAGTCATCCGTACCCCTGGCCCACTGTCCATCGCCCTCCGACGTGTTGTCCACCGTCGATCTCCTCCCGAGATCGGATGGCCTAGATTTATCCTCAGTCCCGCCGTAACCTCGTCCCGCCATGTCATCTGTCCACGTGTTTTGTCACATTGTCGCCCATCCCTTTATATATTCCATTCAAAGGTCGATTTCAAAGGTTTTTCATTTAATTTTCCATCCGCGCCACCTTCCAACTGTAGTCCCCACCATTTCCACCACCCTGCAAGTCTTCCACATCATTTTTCGCCATCTCACCAGTCTGCATAGTTATTCTTGCCATTCTCGTTGCATCCACCACCTCCATACGTGTTTTTCTCAACAGGTTTTTGTGCTTTGCAGGGTTTCGAGTGGCCATAAGCCGCCATGATTTACAGTCTATATTACAACAGCCAGATCACAGGAAAATACCATTTGCAGGAGCTGGAATTATGAATAAAGGGTCTGGGAAGGAGCCATGACAGGACTTGCATTAAAAGAACAAGGTTTGAATTCTGTGAGAGCCCCTAGAGCCATTAAAGGCGCAGTTTTCATCGACAGAGAAAGTACGGGAGAAGCAAAGAGCCCAAGGCACGTAATAGAATATTTTAAGCCTTAATCTGGTGTTTAAAGGATAAAGGTACCATTTTGAAGACATCATGGAGCACGCAGAGGGTACAACACGCAAAAATTTATGTATATCAGGGTTTGCACACTAGTAGAATGTTTTCCCCATAAAGGACAGAATTCCCATGCAGCTTTTATTATATACCGTGTTCCTAGAGGATTTCCCACCCTAACAACAGTCCTACGATATCAGAAGCATTAGTTTCACAGCATGTCAGACTTGAATCATTGATTTATTTTTGTTCAGTTCACTAGAAGTACTACAGAGCACTGCAGCCAAAGTACATTAGAGACATACCTGGAGTAAATGGAAACCTGACGAAGACCACTCTTTCACCCAAGAGTGTCCCAGATTATTGCACAGAATTTATACAGAGTGGGCTTCAGCCTTCTTCCTCTTCTGAGTTTTTAATGCTGCATTTAGTCTTTCACCTACCTTCTCTGCTCCACTGGAGCTATAAATTCATGAAGAAACTCATTGTAAAGGTTGTTGATCAGTTATCAGAGAATTGCAAGTAGTTTCTTTTGAGACAGAGTCTCTGTGTAAAGTTGTAAGATAGGCTGAGGAATATGATTTCAGACTGAGTATTCAGATATTGGCAATGTTGTACTTGACTGGTATTGCTATTTAATATGACAAGCATATTTCTTTGGATCCTGATCTAAAGCAGCAGTGATGTTTTCCTATCTCAGTGTTTTAATTCATTTCACTTCGTTTCTACTGGCTTGCATCAGAATATTGGCATAGGATTTACCCTTGTTAGGTACCCTATGTTTCTTCTCTCCTTGCATTTGATGTTTTCTACTAAATGTGTTATCTAAGAATTGATTTCAGTTAATTTAACCAGTGTGGTGGATGATATTGCCTGCTCTCTGATGTATGAATTGAATGAATTAGTTCTTAGATGTTCTGGTTGGGATTTAGCTGGAAGATTTGGGAACACTGGGGATTAGAGTTAGCCCTGTACACTAAGATCCTTGTGCGACCAGCTGGTGTTTAACTGTGCGTCCTGAATCTGTGTCATCTCCTCCTCTCCTACCATTCCATATCACACTATCATCTTTAAGATCCAATGTTTTAGATGAGTAGCCCAACTGAAAGATTGCATATTGATTAGCAAGCAAATCCTTTCCTGACTCCATTTCCCAATGGTTTTGAATGCTCCCTGGAATACTTCACCTCTGCCTAAACCCTCTTTGATTATCCTTGTCTTACATTGAACCTTTCTTTCCTTATAACCAACAACCAAACAAAAAATCAAACAACAAACCTTGTGCCTATAACTAGCCTAACATCTTAAACTTTGAGCTTCAAAGACATAAAACCTTTGCTTATACAGAGAGATCCCTCTCTGGACCCAGGAGGGCTAGATCCTAAGGTCTGCAAGTGGTTTGATGTTGTCTCATCTTTTGGTCTTTCCAATCTAGCCAAAACATGGGAACCCCAACATAATGGCGACTCCACTGGGTATTTCTGAGTATTTCTCACCTTCTACATCATAAGAGCCTCAGAAACCTACAATATCTGGTTAGGTTGGCAGTTAAACACTCCTATTCACAGATCAACCTCTATACCATTTGTTGTGTTTTCTCCCATACTCTTAGACAAAGTCTGGAAAGGGCCAGGTAGCCTCCGGATCTCACACTCTTTCAGAGGTGACATATCTGGTAAATGCCCTCCCAGTCAATCTCTGGTTAGAGTTTGCTGTGTTTGGAAGATATCCTTGAAAGGGGACATCCTATAAGCACTGTGGTGGACAGTGTACCCTCCCAAAACATCCTAAACCTTCCACCTGGCGACTCCATATTTCCTAAACGGTTAAAAGACTCCACTGGTGATCAGTAGGCCTGCTGATTATCTTGGTTCACATAAGACTCCACTGGGAGACCAGCCTCTAAGACAACATCAACCATAGTAGAAGTAACAAGTAGGGTTAAGCTGCTTGGTCAGAAAACAACATTCTGGCTTCAAGAACCATTCATACAAGAGCTTATCCTAACTCAGACCCACCTGAAATAGTTGACAACCCTGAGAGCATCCTCAAGGGATCTCCTACACATAAACAATCAACTATTTCCAGCCATATCCATAGAGCTAACTCTGCACCAGAAGACTTCACAGCTCTATCAGATACATTTGTTGACCTAGGCACTCAAAACAGTTTACCAAGAACTAGGTCATTTAGTGTCCCAGACCAACCAGATCTTGGGCTCCCTGTTTCACCACCTCAAAGTGGTAAGCACCTTGGGAATAGATAGACCCCTCTATCTACACCTCCTGATATATACTTCATTCAAAGCTTGGGGCTCAGTCACCCTAGATCTGCTCATCAGTCTTCTGCTGGTCACAATATCCATGTCATCCATATACCAGCTGCCCAAGTCAATCCTTTACCTCATCAAAACATCATCATGGCAGCCTGGTCTGCACCTCTGGTTTTACCCCAGCCTCTAGTGCCTTTACCCAATTATTATCAATCAAAGATTCCAAACTTCACTGCGAAAGAGTCTACCATAACCCAACACCATGTAGATAGGATGGAAGATTCTTTTGACTACATGGAGATAGATGATGATACAGTCAAAATGAGAATCTTTGCCCAGAGCTTAGAAGGTGATGTGAAGAAATGGTTCAAGAGCCTACCTCCTAATAGTATCCAAGAACTTCCTGCTTTATATCAGACTTTCATAAACAAATGGGAGGTTAAGTCCAACCCTCACCAACTCCTAGCAGAATATATGAACCTTAAAAGAAACGTAGGAGAGAGTGTCCATGATTACACAACGAGATTTAACAGCATTTACAATGCTCTTCCTCCACACATGAAACCTCCCCAAGTTATGGCTCTAGCGAAATACCCTGAAGGCTTCGATGCTGACATGGCCTACCAGCTTAGGGAGAGAGATTACAACACGTTGGAAGACATGCAAAAAGGAGCAGTGAATGTAGAGGCTAATCTGATTGAGAAAAGAGCAAGATTGAGAACTGAGAAAAGGGTAACATATAGAGATGACAATGTAGCTTACACGTCTGACCCAAATTATGACCGCATGTCCAAAAAAATGGAAAAGCTATACCAAATGATGGAAAAAATGGTTTTCACAGTTAGTAACCAAAACAGAAATAAAAAACATAACCAGAACCAAAACTTTAGAAGAAACAATGCCACTCCCAATAGACAAAGAGAATCAGATCAGCAAGTTATTCCCCCATTCCAAGAGAAATTTCTTGATGAAGATGAGGGAAACGTATAAGAGTCTGAGGGAACCACAATAAACATGTTTGAAACAGAAGATTCAATCCATAACTATTACACAGAAGAAGATCACTCCCCACCCTCTTATTGGGACGAGGAATGGTTAGAAACTGAGGATTACAGGTTAGGATTTGAAAATGCCATGATGCAGGTCAGAGAACAATATGAACTTAGAAGCAAAAAGATCCAAGAAAATTCCAAACCAAAAGCTTCTAAGGTCACCATCAAGAAAAGACCTGAGAAAAATTCTAAAGCAACTTCTGAAAGTAACAAATCAACAGCTGAGAGTTCTGGAAAGAACAAAGAAAAAGACAACCAAAACACTGATACACAAGGTAAACCAACTAGCAGCACTAGCACTGCAGTTAGTGCTCCTAATAAAACTTTCACAAACAATGTACATAACGAGAATCAGCACACTGATTCAGCCACGAAGGCAGTGACTAACAAAACAAAGTTGAACATTCCAAAGAGTCAGTCCACTTTCAATTTGGAGAGTGAGATTGCAAAATTTAAAATCTGTGTCCCACTTTCTGAGCTGGCCACTCAGGATGTATATAAAGGCCAAATTTTGAAAGCATTAAATTTAGGTGATAATAGTGACACTGCAAATCTGAGTGATGATCAACCTGCCCTTCTGTTTGGTCCAAAGATAGAAGGAAAGTTTCAGGAAGGGGTAGTGCCCCCTTTTTATATCAGTCTTAATATCCATGATAAGATTCTCCACAATGCAATGCATGATTATGGGGCATCACACAACCTGATGCCTAAAGTAGTGATGGAAAGATTAGGCCTAGAGATAACCCATCCCTATAAAGACCTATATTCATTTGACTCTAGTAGAGTAAAGTGTCTTGGCCTGATCAAAGATTTGTGTGTGAGCCTTACTCAGATTCCTGCCAAGTGTATGGTCATGGATGTTGTTGTGGCAGATGTGCCACCCAAGTATGGCATGTTATTATCAATATCATGGGGAGCCAAGCTGTAAGGAACAATGCAGATGGATGGGGCCTATGCCACAATCCCAATCTTTGGCCAACTTAGAAGACTGTACAGAGAGTCACAAATGAAATTTTTGGTCAGTAGCCCCGAGAAGCCTGAAAACTAACCTTTATACTCTGTACATACAGACCTTGACTCCTTCATCCTCTGTAATAATGAATCCTCAGAAGGGTCAGAGTCCCAAAACAGAGATACCAACAAGGAAATAGAGCCCATGGATTTTAACATAATGGCTACTCTAGACTTGGAGGAGGAAGACGTAGAAAAATTTAAATAGTGCACTGTAACAAAGGCTCAAAGCGAACCAGAAAAAGAATGCAATCAGCCAACTAGTCACCCCTCTGATTTCCACACACATGAAAAAAAACAAAGCGACCCACAACCTAGTGCGGCGCCTATAATACTGCATGATGGCGAACCTAGCTGTAAGGAAGGAAGTGATGATAAAACGAAAAATGAGCCCTTGTGGGAGATGAATTTCGATGGGTCATGCACCAAGAGGATTGCTAGAGAGTCATGCCTGAAATCTACACTTCAAATGTACAAACAATATTGCAGAGTATGAGGCTCTTGTCCTAGGTTTAAACCTGTTGAAGAAATTAGGAGCCTGTAGGATAACTGTGTGTGGAGACTCTGAGCTGATTGTTAAACAGGTGAATGGTGAATACACAGCGAAACATCCTAGATTGAGAGCTTACAGGAATGACACTATGGATTTAATGAAAACGTTTGTTCAGTATGAATTAGTGTTTGTTCCTAGGAGTCAAAATGTCATTGCAAACGGATTAGCTTGCCTAGCTAGTTCATACCCTAAGACTCCAAGCGACCAACAGATCATCATTCAGACCAAATTCATGTTGGAAATATGATGCAATGTGTTGTCCTTGATGGCAACCCACTTGATGAAGATGATGGCAACTCTTGAAGAAGATGATGGCAACCTACTTGATGAAGTTGTTCTTGACTTGATGAACTTGTTAATGATGTAAATCTGATGTTTTACAAGTAGTATAGAAGTTGCAGAAGAAAGGAATATCAGTATGTGCAAGAGTAATGATGAAAAGTGTATGTCATAAGGCATACGCGGGTTTGCTTAATAGAAGGCGCGTATGCACGCAGAAAAGAACGTGCCAAGTCGCGTATGGTCAATTGCGCTCTAAATATGTAAAACCAGGGGTTACTACCATGGTATTGACCCATTGTATTGAGCGCTGAGTTGTCTATTTGATCCCGTCCAGGAATACCATCGGAAGTGATGTGGTTTTGGCTCATGGTATTGAAAAAGGCTAAATCTATATAAGGAGGAGAAAATCATTGTGCAAGGGGTGTGCATGAGTTTGGGTTTGAATGAATACTTCACTCTAAAGTATGTATGTATGGAAAGGGTAACAGTTTGATGATAGATCTGAATCTGTGATGCACCTATGAAGAAATTGATGAAGAAGGTTATCTAGATTTGAAATATATTTGTATCTTCTAGATCTGTTTGTGGAATGTTTAAATCTGAGATGAGGCGAACATCTGTCTGAAGTGAAGAGTCAAATCTGAACTGAATATCTGATCTGAAGAAGTATGCTGCCCTATAATGTCTGAAGATCTATACGCAAGTTTGTCACAGCGGAAGCGCGTATATACGCGGGTTTGATGAAGAGAAAGTGCGTATGGGTTGTTCTGTAATGTGCAGATGTATACGTGGGTTGATGTGAATGGAAGCGCGTATATACGCGGTATTAGTGAAAGGAAAGCGCGTATGCAAACTAGGGTTTGCTGAAGTATGGGGTATGAAATGTCTGATCTGTTCGGCTGTGTTACTGTTATCTGTATTCTACAGTTCTGAGTTGTTTGAATTGATAAGTATCAGTTTTGATGTATGATTAAGCTTAAATGTGTGGAGTGGGTCCAATATGAAAATATGATGAAAAGTGGCCTGCAAGTTGTGCTATAAAGAAAGCTTTTGGATCCAGTGTGAAAATTGATGAAACGTGGTCCATGGTGGTGCTGAGGGTTGTAGCCTTCAGTCAGGGGGTTGTAGCTCCCTTCCAAGAGAGGCTGGTAAACGAGAGCAGGGGGTCGTAGCTCCCTTCCAGGAGAGGCTGGGAAACGAGAGCAGGGGGTCGCAACTCCCTTCCAGGAGAGGCTGGTAAACAAGCGCATGTGGGTGCCTGCGTACTGGTATGAGTCTGCGCCAGTACATAGTTGTAAGATGTTTTCTTTATAATAAAATATTGAAGGCTGAGACAACGGCAGCGGTGGTTTTCTCCCGACTTGGGTTTCCACCTAAAATCCTGGTGTTCATGTGTGATGCTTATGTGTGATGGTTTATTCTGTTATTATTGCACTACTTACTGTTAACTAAACATTAGATGAATGAATGTTCCAAAGATCTAAGTTAAGAATTAATGGCATAATAAGATCTCTGCATATACGCGAGTTTTGTGAAGGGTATCCGCGTATATACGTGAGTCTGGTTCAGTAAAGTAGCGTATGGGTTTTAGAGCATGAAAAAGTAAAATTTTTGAGTATGCACTCAATACTGATTCACCCCCCTCTCTCAGTATTTTTCCCAACAATTGGTATTAGAACAGGTCCTTCTGCAGAAGCTTGATCGCTTGAAGGAGATCCGTCGCCATGGGAAGTCATGAAGGGATAATGTCTATACGGCCACCTCTATTCAATGGAAATAATCTGTTATTCTGGAAGATACGAACAAAAGCATATCTACAAAGTCTTGGTGCAGAAGTATGGGAAATCGTGGAAGAAGGTTATCAGTATCCGACAAGTATTCCTACTGATGCAACAAAAAGGAAGAAATATGAAGTCAATGCCAAAGCAGTCAATGTTTTGTTAGGAAGCATGTCTGAACCAGAATTTTCTAAAGTGATGCAGCTAAATTCAGCAAAAGAAATATGGGACAAAATCATTCTGAGCTATGAAGGAGATACAAAGGTAAAAAGTGCAAAACTCCGAACTCTCGGAATTGAATATGAAAATTTAAGGATGCATAGTGATGAGAGTATTGCCAGTTTCTTTTTACGTCTAGATGATATTGTAAATCGTATGAGAAGTTTGGGTGAAACCATAACCGATACTATTCTGGTGGAAAAAGTCTTAAGATCTTTAACTTCAAAATTTGAGTCAAAAGTATCAGCTATTGAAGAAAGGCAAGATCTGCAAACTCTTACTATTGTTCAACTACATGGTATTCTGACTGCTTATGAAATGAGACAAGGAGGTCCCTCTCAAATCAAAGAAGTTGCTTTTAAGGTGTGTGCAAAAGGAAAAGAAAAGGCAGATGTCAAGGAATCAAATTATATATCAAAAGAAGAAGAAGCAAATTTTGTGAGAAAACTCCAACTAGGAACTGGAAGATTCAAAGGTAAGCTTCCCTTCAAGTGTTTTGCTTGTGGAAAAGTTGGTCATTATGCTGCTAAATGTCCTTATGAAGATAATCATGGTAAAGGGAAACAATTTGAAAAGAGAAAGATTTATTATACAAATGAAGTATCTGATGAGGAAGAAGAAGATTCTGACCAAGATCTACAAGTGCTTATGGCCAAGAAGCAAAAGAAGAAGGCTACTCAAAAGAAGACATCTCAAACGACATGTGCGGCAACAAATGAAGAAGATAAAACAGGTACTGATTGTTGTTCTTGTGATTCACTTTCTTGTGCAAGCAATGGTGAAGATAGTGAACGTAACAGTATAAGTCTAGAAGCAAAACTCAAGATCAATTATGAAAGAAATGATTGGAATCAATTTCATAAGAGAGAATTTGTCTACAAAGATATGATCTCTAGAATGAATGAACATAAAGAAATACTGAATGGACAGATAGACAAGTATCAAAAGTTGTATGTTTTTGCAACCAATCGAAGTGAAAGACTTGAAGCAGAAATCATCTCTCTCAAAGAAAATCTAGAAAAATCAAATAAGAAGAATGAAGAGCTGCTACAAACATGTGAAGAAAAATAAGATTGGTTGAAGGAAGAAATGTTAAAATTGAATGATCAAGTAGAAGAAGGAAAAAGGGTCGAAGAAAGCATGAAGAAGCAATGCCAAAAATTGGAGGTTGAGGTAAACATTCTTAAAGGTAAATTAGAAGAAAAGGATAAACTCTTGAGGTTTCAAGATAGTACTAAGATTCTGGACAATATTCTTAGTAATAAAAGGTCTCCAGCTATTAAACTTGGTCTTGGTTTTCATGAAACGGTCAAAGGAGAATCTAGTTTACAAGGAAGTGCTAAGAATTCAGAGGATGACAAAGCAAAACCAGAAGTGGTGAAAGAGACAAAAAGTCAACCAACAAACATGAATACTCAAAGGAAATCATTCACTAATATTGAATGCTTTAAATGTCATAATTATGGGCATGTTGCAGCAAATTGCAGAAGCAAATCATTTCAGTCACAATCAAACAGATTCTATTCAGAAAGGTACTCTGGTTGCTTCAAGGGATATTGTTTTTCATGCAACAAGTATGGTCATAAAGCAGCTGATTGCAATAGAAGGAAGAACAGAGAAACACACTATGATCCTTATGCTTACTTCTCTGGTCATATAAGATGTTATGCTTGTAACAAGTATGGGCATGTGGAAAAAGAATGCAGGATGAACAGATCTGAGAAATTGAACAATTTCCAGCACACAATAAGAAACTTCAAGAAAAGCTGGAAAAGGAAGGAAGACCGGTCAGAAACATAGGGAATATTGACCCTACTGCAGTCATCCGATTCTAAAGCTTACTTCTCTTAATGACTGCAGGAGTGAGGTGAGATACATTATAGGGATTAGTAATGTATCATCACAGGGGGGGCGATGTATGGTGATTCCCATGATGATTTAGGTTATTTTGGTTATATTTATTTCTGATAGAGCATATGATGTGAAGAAGACATGTACAGGTGGTACAAACTCAGGGGGAGATGAAGGAATGTGAAGTTTTCAGTGTTTCACTTTCCATACACTAGTAGAAAATGATGAAATTAATGACTAGGTGACTAAAAAAGTTAGTCACCGCAATTATTTCAAGTGAAATACTACTAAATTTGAGAAATTTTAAGTGACCGAACTAAAAATGACTAACTTAAATGACTAATCTAGTCTAGGGATACAATATACGACTAGATAATAAGTGACTAAACTAAAAGCGACTAACTTAAATGACTAATTTAGTCTAGGGATAAAATATACGACTAGATAATAAATGACTAAAGTAAAAGTGACTAACTTAAATAACTGATTTAGTCTAGGATTAAAATATATGACTAGATAATAAGTGACAAAATTAATAATGATTAATGCAAATGAATATTATAGTCCAAGAATAAAAATATGACCAAATAATAAGTACAAAAAGTATATGAATTAGTCATTTATGTTAGTAATTTTTAATCGTATCACTATATAAATGAAAATTTGCAATTTTGATACTAAAGTGTTACATTTCACTAAACGAGTCTCTAAATCCATCTGTAGTGTTAAGATTTAGAGACAAAGGGGTCTTTGAGTCCATCTACATTGTTAAAATTTCAAATACTCTTTTGTCTCTAAAGTCTAACACTGAAGATGGATTCATCTACAATTAACATAAATATTGCATGCATCATCTATCTACTTAATATGTATATTTATAGTTTTATAGTTTTAGTAAAGGTAATATTTAGATAGTTAGATTAATATGTATATTTATATTTCTTTGGCCATAAAGTTTAATCTTTAAACTTCATTGATTTATGTTAAAAGTGTGACTCTTGTTTTAAATCTAAGGTCAAATCTTCATATTTACATTTAATCAATAGATAAACATAACATTTCTTTTTGTAAGTCGATATTCATTCATGTGGTGAAAAACATGTACAACCAACAAAGAAAAAAACAGGTGGTCTCACCCCAACTAGGTTTGTTGACCAATGTTTGCAACAAGTGACAAAAATACAAAAATGAGGCTAAGGAAACCATCCATAAATAAGAGGGTCAAAGACACCAAAATACATGTAATACATAAAAAACACATGAGAGCATGCTAGTCATCCGATGTAATGGAAGCTAGGTTTTCCAGGGTTGTTCCTAGAGGGGGTGGTGGACGGAAGTTGCAATGGATGTGCCCTTCGAAGTGTACGAGCCAAGTGTCCAACTTTTCCACTTTTTCTACAAGGTGGTTTTGGCCTTGCTAGACCACCACCTGCAATACTCGCTCCCTGACCTAGAACTAGAAGTAGTGCATCCTATCCAAAGTTGCCATAAAATCAACATGCTCCTCCCTATGAACCAATTCTGCTGCATCCACCTGAACTATCAGAGTTTGAATTAGGTCCCGACAGTTTTCTAGAAAACAATGTTGAATTTACCGCGGGCCGGGAGCTACACGCCTACAAGTTCCCCATTTAGCTGTTCCTACTTGCTTTCCACCACCCCGATGCTGCATTTGTTGCGACCTTACACTTCCACCACCACGGGAGGCCTGTTTTCCTCCACCACGACCGCCTCACGTTCCCACACCAACAAGCTGGGAGTGACCGACGGTCTTACCACCTCGATGCGCTCCTACCACCACTATTTCCATATCATCTAAGCCAACAGATCCTTGCTTGGCTGGGGTGAGGATTTCCCGCGCCACTAGGATGGTCATATTGTGATAAAACCAGGAGGGCCAAATCCAACCGTTATCCGATTCCAGTCTACTGGAACTTTCCCCTACCATCACACCTAAAAACCAGATCTCTCTTCACCCTTAAATTTCCTCGGGAAACCACACACTATGGCCCAGTTACCATCTTTCCACCAGTTGGGAAACTCGGCAAGAACCCGAACAACTAGAGAAGGAGAAGGTGGGAGGAACACACCCCAGGCTGACGCTTCCCAAGAAGCTTCACACAACCCACACTAGGATATCGACTCTATGTATTCCAAAAGGGCGACTCTCCTGTCACCACTAGACACCAAGAACCACCCACCAAACCACCATGCACACCAATTTCCAGACCAGGCACAAGAAATGGAGAATTCCACACAGAAGCACTGCCACCCCTAGCGATACCTCCTTCAATACCACCTTCCCGCACCTCTATTAGACCAACAACTCGCACATACTAAAAACCACAAAAGACCAAAATAACAAGTTCCCCCGTTGACACGTCATAGTGTTCAAGATTTCTATTTACTAGGCATTCAAATGAAAATAAAGTGGAAAACGTGAGTGAGGGAGGATTTTCTTAACGTCCTTGGCACCTATAGCTGCTACATATATCTATCTACATTTGGGGTCATCTTTGGCAATAGAAGGAGTCATGAGAAAATATATAGAAAATGAGGTTCTATGAAACGTTGTGGCAGGTGTTCGACATGTTCGAGATTTCTATTTACTAGGCATTCAAATGAAAAAAAAGTGGAAAACGTGAGCAAGGGAGGAATTTTTTGATGTCCTCGGTGCCTATTGTTGCTATAAATATCTATCTACATTTGTGGTTGTCCCTGGTAATAAAAGAAGTCAGGAAAAAGAGATAGAAAAGGAGGTTTATGAAAAGTGGTGGTAGGTGTTCATGAATGGATCGTGACAAGAAGTCCAAAACCCAAGTCCATCCCAATGATAATGGAGATGTGAACCCCAACTCCATATGTATGCTCATTCTCATTCTTCTATAAGTTATCCTTCTATCGTTCATTTATTTCTACATCTGCTTGTTTCTATTAGTAAGGCCTCCTTGATTGGCAGTTGATTGAATAGAGAAGTTGTGCATGCAAGAGGGATAGAACAGTGACACTTATTATCATTCTCTCCATGTTTCTTTTAGGGTAAATGACAAGTGTCGAATGTTGCAATAAATGCTATGTTCTTCCTTTTGTGGGTGTGTATCAATAATTTTTTAAGGTTTCATTTCAACTCTTCCAAAGATGTGGGGTGCCATCACTCGTGGAAGAAATGGCTTGGAAGGATGCATCACACTTAGTTTTTGGTTAACCCATAAATTGCACCTCGCCCAAACCTCTTACTTATGCCTGTGAAGAAGTGAATCTTGATGGTTGGCCTAATGACGTGCCACCATATTCACTAGATAAACATGGTCCGATTGAATTTTTTTACTTATTTTGTCAACTATGATCTACCATTTCAAAATTGTATCATGTTCCCCACCTCTATTATGACTGCTTGGGCACACTAGTACCCTTGAGTTTATGCAACTATGTGGTAAAATTATGGATGTTACTTTTTTAGTTATGTTGTCAGTAAGGGTAATTGATGAACCCTATGTCCCTCCCTCACTTTTAGATTTGCTTGATTGACAATGAAATGTGAAACTTTATCAAGGGAATTTAAGTGCAATCATTTATATTACAGATGGAATTATTACATTAGATCAAAATTGGGCTTTTTTATTATCCACATAAGTTATAATTTGCTCATCAATATTAGACTTATTTCACAATTCCTTTGAAGTATATACCATTGGTTTGATTTTTCTTCATGCACATATGTGCAAATGTCAAAAGGTGATGACAGTGAGAGGTAACTACATACAATAGACTAACTCTGCATCCAAATTCAATTATTTGTTAGCTATTGATTTTTTCTTTATCATCACTTATGACAATGAGAAGTAACTACATATGATAGGATGAAAAGCTATCCCTCAAACCAATGTAGAGATGCAATTATTTATTGGTTGTTGAATTCTTATTTATCATCACTTAGAATAACTGACACTATATTTGGACTGTCTTAAGGAAAAACATTTTCACTTTCATAACTCGTAGGACTCCTCAAAATATTTTCACTTCCATTAATGACGATCCCTTTCAATATCAATGTTTTATGCATTCATTCAATCAACTCTTCATAGTTTCTATCTCTTGTTTCCCCTAGAAATACATACATATTGGCTATATCCAAGCCCCATAGAAAATACAAAGAGCTACAAGCACCAAATATAATTTTTAGTAATATGTATCTTGCTCAACAAGAATTTATTGCATAGGCACTGTTGAGCCAAAAATACTACATGTAGTTTCCAAAAGACTAAAATCATCAAATTAAATAATATCATAGTCTAAATGTCGTTATGGTAGTCAACTTGAGATTTCCAATCTATTGTGCATTTCTCAACTTTAACCAAATCATTAATATATCAAATATTGGAACTTAGTCATGTGCAAACTCAATATTCAAAATAATTAAGCTTAATATTGATTGGAATAGTTGAAATTAAATGAGTTTATGATAGTTTAATATTCCATTTAACACAATCTAGAACTTAATTCTTTTGGTTATAACACCCAAAAAAATAAAATATTTTTTTTTGAACGGATCACTTAACATCTACCAGTATTCAGCACCTCGAATATTTTTTCGAATTTTTTATTTTGAATGGCGGCAATATTCAGCACCTCGAATTTTTGGGAATTTTTGATTTTGAGTGGCGGGAAGCATTGTATGATTTTCTAAAGAATAGAAATGAAATTTTAATCTCACTTCCCGAAATCGAATTGGGTCCTCGAAAATTGGCCTTCAAGCTGCACGAAAGGCGTCAGAGAAATTTGCAGATAGGTCTGGGGATCAATCCTCTCCACCTCAATCTGAACGGAAGGATATGGCAATGCCGCTGCTCGAAATCCTGTTGCCCAACATGCTCCATCTCCCATCACTCGTTCTCAGCCCAGTGACGCCTCTCGGCTCTAACCCATTTGATTGCACCTCCAATTCAACGTCATGCGATGAATCTTAGATTTCACAGGAGGAGAGGGTCATTGTGGAGAAGGGATTCTATTTTCATCCCTCGCTTCTTCAAATGCCAAGGGAAAGGGAGCCAAATCTGCTCTTTTTGGTTCAGTGTGAAGAAGAAACAGGCACGGCTACCAATCTGCAGCACCTCGAATTTTTGGGTGGCATCGTATGAGTTTCTAAGGGATAGAAACGGGACTTTAATCTTTCACTGCACGAGTCCCCTTTTATTTTTCTGGTCGAGCTACATTCTTTTACTAGCTAAGACACACATTTACAAGTTCTCAGTTCTGTTTGGAGTTGTTGGGCCGCATCTACCTGAGCTTGAGGGCCGATATTCCACATTCCATCTGCTGGACGAATATGCTAAGAAGGGATGAGTAATAATATTGATTAGCACGAGTTTCCTAACTGTATAACAGTTGTGCACCCTTGCAACGACCAAGCAAATTACTCTCTGAAGGCTACGCATAAGCTAAATGAGTCTGATTTTACACTATCCAAAGGTCCTGGCATCACTAGCTCGTGTATTTACTACTGCTCACTAAGGGAAACATGAGTTCCTTATCTCTGGTATGGGTGAATGCAAACATCTGGGCATAAAATGAACTTTTGGACTCTTCATTCCGTGTGAGACAATCATCTGGCAACCTGCAAAAGGAACGCATCAGTACCAGGTTTCTATACTCAATGTCCCTTATTTACATGTGTTTATTGACAACATAAAATATTAGTGGTCTTATGGCTGTAGTGGATGTCATTCTGGGAATTAATATGAATACTCGTTACTCCTATTTATGAGTTATATTTGGCTGTCCTGTGTGAATATTATGCTTGCAATATGTTAGTTTGAACTTTGGGTGGTTTATTTTCGGTGCATGTCATTTAATATGAGTATTTTTTGAATTAAAATTTTTAGTAAAGCGCTTACATCAGTACCGACACAAATTTTTTGACATAGATATGAACGAAAATTTCACATAAAACCAGAAAGCTATTGCAACAAATTCTACAACCAAGGCGATGGTGGGGCTGATAGTGCACCCAGAGAAATTGTTTGACATAGATATTTATGAAAATTTCACATAAACCCAGAAATCTATTGCAAGGAATTTTACAACCAGGGCGATGGTGGGGCTGATAGTGCATTAAATCTAGACTGTACATTGGGCACATTGAGTAGGAATACTGGCATAGGTCCATCTAACCCTTGTCATGATATGGACATTGAAGTTGCCAACTTTTGGTGTATTTCTTGAGTTTACCCAAATGGTCATCATATCAGATATTGGAACTAATACCTATGCACTCTCTAGCTTTACAATAGCTGGGTTCAGTACTGATTGACCCTAGTGTGTGCTAGGTTAATTTCCCCCCTTGACCAAACCAAGAAATACTTTTTTTTGATTGGGCTGATTGTCCTGTAGTTCTTATTTATTATCTATTTTATCATATTTTCTCTTGACTAGATCTTGAATCACGCTGCATTGTGGAAGCCAGGTGGAGATGGGCTAATTCATTCAAACTGTGTGTGATGGTGTATTGTATACATTGAATATGGACACATTCACGTTGAGATTTCCAATGCCCGGTGCATTTCTTGAGAACCCAAATGCTCAACATATTAATATTACAACTCAGAAATATGCAAAACTCAAGCTTTATAATTGCCCGGTTTGATATCCAGAAGTAGGTTTGATATACCTCCCATGTTTGATATTTAATGCATAATAACTACACATGCCTATTAAATGTCAATAATGAACTTAAGTTAGAATTATGCCAAAGTAATAACCATGCACAATAGCACTTAGAACAAACATATACTTTGGGAAAGCGGATAAGGATGTGTATGTTGATAAATGGGAAATGAATTGACCCAAGTATATTTAATTCTCCTTTATTAAATATTCACAAGTTATATATGGTGCAAAGGAAAACTAGGTAGGCCAATGACTATAAGTAGACAAGCACATGAATGCAAAATTCATATGGTAATTTTTATATATTTTCCTCTCCGACTCTAAGCTATATCTTGCTCTTCAACAACATTAAAAAACATATCTAGTTTTTACAGTCATACAGTTGTAGAATTTTGGAATCAGTCCCCACCACACATTACTGGCTTGTTTAGCATTGGGGGTTTGACAACATTGGTTTGAGAGTTTTTTTCTCAGAAAGGCTCAATACATAATCATGAAATCCTTATCCACAGTTAGCCATTTCTATGCAGTTCTTGACTTTTCATCATGAACTCCTTGACTTTTACTCCTTGTTTTTTATAAACTCTTCATCAAGGTTGAATTGACCTTGTTGTGCAAAGCATCAATTTCTTCCTTAGACAATTGCATCCCTGATCTCTAGCTACTGATGACTGCAACTGTTTACCTGCAGTTCTTTGAAATGCAACACCATGATGCTATTAAGGCTCTTAATATCTATAGGCGAGCTGGTAAACAGGTATAGTTGGAAATCTACTGTTCCATAAGTGTTGTAATTGATGTCTTCAGTTTCAAATCCTTTCAAAACAGTGCATATACCTATACTTTTTTGTTTTTTAAGGACGATTGTGATCCAGCATTACTTTTTTCCAAAAACAAATGCTTCGGTGGCATTCCCTCTTAATATGTTTGTTTTATCATTATTTACTTCCTCTCATGATGCATATACATACTTTCCTATTCATTTCCAAATGTTTAGTTTACGAAAAAAAAAATTGTGGCAACATTTCTGGTGGATTCATTAATTCATTAGATGATGTGATGTCTCATTGAGTCATTACATAGTAGGATAAGAGGAGTACATTACAACATCTTGAATTGCAAGTTCCCCAGTAGGACAAATGACAAGAACAAGAATAGGCGATCTTTTATGATCTCGAAGGACTAGTGACTTGACTATCACCTCAATAGAAGGAAATAGTAATGCTACTATCACTGTATTTCTTTGTGTTTGTCAATTGAGCCATCTACTTTGAACTTTTCCCTGAAGACCCATTTAACCATTTGCACTTTTTCCTTTAGGCATATACTCAAGTTCCAGTGTTTCATTTCTCTATATGGAATCACATTCCAACTCTGTTACTTTGTCCCATTCTTCTTTCCATGTGCATTGAATCACATTATACCAGAATTGTGATGAATTTGTGATCAAAGCCATATATAACTACTGTAAAGAAAATTGCTGCAATCTTCTTGATTTCTTGCTTCCTTTATTGCTTTCAGATAGTTCCTGTAGCTTTGAGCCATCTAATGTTCACAAATGTTGTTTCAGAATATTCCTGGGTGTTGATGATGTTCTCACTGCTAGCATTCCAGAATCTTCTTGGGCTTTGACGATGTCCTCACTATTAAAATTCCAGAATCTTCTTGGGCTTTGGTGATGTCCTTAGTACTAGATTTGACATCATTGACTTGATTATCACTAGATTCTTGATTGCTCCTTTGTTCTCGACTTGGAATGCTTTCTTCTGCTACCTTTTTACCTCTTTCTTCAATAGGCCATGGCACTTCAATTTCATTTGAATTACCTTGGATATAGTTGTCCTCAAATATAACATCTCTACAGAGTGTATCTTTTTCCAAATAAAAAATCTGATATCCCATAGACTCTCCATTGTACCCTATCAAAAATACTTCTAAAATTTATCCTCGTGCTTATGCACTTTTTTCAGAAACAGGTACACAGACATTGCAAAGAAACACTTTGGGATGACTCTCCCCTAGTTTCTGATCATTTCATGCTTCTTTCGGTGTAACATTCCTTGCAATTTTCATTGTATTTCTATCAACAAAATACACCGATGTACTAATTACTTCAACTTGAAAATTATTTGATAGATTTTACCTTTTATCATTCTCCTCGCCATCTCTACATCTATCCTTCCTTTGCAACATTTCTTTCTCTGTGAATGCCATGAAACTTGTAATACCTATAAAATATTGAAATGATGGTGTAATGTTCACTTGTGGCCTCAGGCCAACATTACATGTAATCAAGGCTATAAGTCTACACATGTGCAACCACAACATTTTATTGTATTTTTTCAATATATACTATTTTAGGCTAAGGCCAACATTCAACTTCCTTGGAGCTAGCACCCCACTAGCCATATCTACATCTATCCTCAATTTGTCAAGATGTCCTGACTATTAACATTCCAAAATTTTCTTGGGCTTTGGTGATGTCCTTAGTAATAGCTTTGGCATCATTATTTTCATCACAAATTCTTTTGTCATGAGCTAAGTGTTGTCTTATGTGATTCTTTAGCTTATGGGCACCTACATCTCATGTTTCTCTTGTTCATGGGTTCATCTTCTCTCCTCTTTGTGTTTATGCTTTTTTTTTTTTATGGTTTTTTGGTTGTTTACATTCAATCCTTGTTTATCTATTGTAATATCAACATGGTATCAGAGTAGGTGTGAACTCGCCTCTTTGGGTTATCTCATTTCTTCAAGGGTTTTGTAAAGTTTTTCCTCGGGTTTCACCCATATTCAATGGCACACTACAATGTTGATCCATAAGTGGTTCAAACTCATCTTTTCTAAGGCTTCTTCCTTTTAGAGCTTCCAAGTAAGGCTCAATTTTTACTATTTTGATCAAGGGAATTGCTTAGCGATAGAGTTTTTTGGGTTAATTAGTCGATCAGTTAGACTAATGGCCAATGGCATTTCCCCAAGGGTTGCAAGACTAGGGTTTTTAGATCATCTTCATTTTAGAGTTTCAAACCCTTCTTTCATGCACACATTCTTAGGTGTATGCACGAGATCTCTTAACCCCTTTTATCTTTAAATTTATACTTTTCCCTAATCAAAGTGGCTGATTATTCTTGGGTAGATTTTATTTAGGATGCTACTAACACACATTTATATGCACATATTTTACTGCACTCTGCATGTTGGCATCTACCCATTTCACGAGATGATGATTTGGCTCATTCATCATTGGAGGCTTTCCTTATTTTTTAGGAAATTGTTGTTTATAGTGGATGCCATGGTTGATGATGTGAGGCATATGTAGAAAAATTTAACTAGCTGGAAACCTTCACAGTTTTAAGTTTTTTCTCAAATATATTTCCGACAGTACCAAACTAGAAGGTCTGATATACTTGAAGTAAACAGAAGGCTCTAAAATATTACTGTTACACAACCTATTAGCTTTGTAACATATCATATTTTATATGCTTGAACAACCTTGCCCTGTGTCGGGCATTGTTAAGCTTTGCACTAACTGATAGGAACCCCCTTTTGTCATCTATGGGTCTTATTCCCTTTTTTCTTGCAAGATAATGTGTTATTAACTTATTTATAAATTTATTTATATATATATATAAACATATATGACATTCCTAACTCGTTTGTTCCAAACTTTTTTGACTATGATTGTGCAAAAGAAATTTTTTTAGGACCAAAGTAAATTGATCGTATAGTGCCTTGAAGCAATTGTTAATTTTTTAAGGATTGAAAAAGGGTCATATAGATAAGTTTGTATGTTGTATAGGGATTGAATAAATGATCCATAAGTGACAAGTCCATGTCAGTCATGGAAAAATCAAAGTGGTTGAAATAAGGGTCAAACCCTTCTGCCAATAGGAAAATAAAACTGTGCGAAGAAGGGGTGGTCGACATTTCGGTTGGTAGAAAAGGATCTACTAGTATCACCTCAAAGAAGCACGCAGTTTTGAGTGTATTTTTCCAGGAGAGGTGGGAAGGTATGGTCAACAGTCGTTGGTGGAAGAACTGTGGCCTGCATGCAAATCTTCACTCGACAAAAACAAAACCACAAGAAGCATAAGGTGGCAACTCACTAAGAAGGAAGCAACACGGGCTAGACTAGTTGACACCACTCAAATGTTGAGAAATCGTGAGGGAAAAGACACACAAATGACCGATAGAAGGGCAATTGTTTGCATAGTTTGTGGATGGAGGAGTGCTATCAGAGATAGCTTGACCTGTTTCAGTGCAGGTTTAGTAGCCACCACATGTGGTCGAGTAGCCTAGTTGAAGCCGCAGTGACGGGCCTTCAGGCACAATTTGACCGAGAATTGGAGCAACTGCAGTTGACAAGCAGGGAAGCACATAGATCGTAGTCATAGGTAAGCAGGTGGGATGTCGGGTCGGGTGCAGGAGCTTGCATCAAACTTCTTGCGCCTACATCCAAAATAGTCTTGCCTTCAAAGTGGTGAATTTTCTCAAATATGGTTGTTTAATAAGCATACATCCTCACGTGTCACATTTGGGAAAAGGGTTGTAGGGAATCTCCACAATTCCCTCGTTGTGCATGTCTTTCCTTGTACCAAATCACTAACATTCATGCATAGCTTTACTAAATAGAAGATATTTTCTCTCTTCAACATCTCATAATCAATTGCCTCAATATTTTGATTATCAACGAACTTTTCCTCATGAGAAGGTGTCTTATCTTGAGGAGCAATTTTCTCATCAACCAACCATTTTGAGGTAATTTATAAAGAGGATGATAGAATAAATTTAAGAGATATAGTTAAAGATGACTTCATATTTCCCTAGTTTGGTAGGGGAGGTGGGTAATGAGGCATTGATGGATCAAATATAAAAGGAAGAATTAAAAACAATTTTGCATTCTTTCCAAAAGTATAAGAACCCTCAGTCACTTCGTGGGACAATAGAATTCTTCTAGTGGTTCTATGACTTCCTTCAAACAAACCAAGAATTGCTAACAAATTAAAATACAAAAGCAGGATTTGGGAGCTTTCAATTCAACATTTCAGGCTTTGATCCCAAAAATTAGACAAGAATGAGATGATCTCAAACCCATATCACTATGTAATTGCATCTAGAAAATCATTGCAAAAATTATTGCATGTACGGTCAAAATCCACTAAGTTGATTCCATGTCATTAGAACAATTTTTCATCCTTTATGGGAAACAAATCCATTACGGAATAGGAGTAGCCCAAGAAGTAATTTATAACATCAAACCAAAAAATTACAAGCAATGTTAGTGAGTTTGTCTTTCCAAGGCATATGATAGAGAAAATTGGCTTTATTTAGGGCTACTCATTCATATATGGTTCAATGTGCAATTGGTTAACCAGATAATGAACTATCTTTCCTCAATATCTTTGCAATTCTAATTAATGGCTCAACCTATACTTCTATGATGCCTACAAGAGACCATGGGTAGGTATGACTAATGGCTTCTCTGCTATTTTGACTGTAGAGTAGGTGGTCTCAACAGAGTTATAATAGAGTCAAAAATAACTATAAGCTTAACAACTATACAAATAGGAATTACCCTAAACTTGACATATTTGCTCTTTGTTGATTAAGTTTTTATTTTGGATGATAGGATCAAGGTAGTTTAAATTATGCTGAAGGACCCCACCCTTGAGGAACTAAAATTCCTACCTTAAAAACTACTAGGTCAAGTACTCTATAGAGATCACTTCCATTGCATACTTTCTGTTAGCACTCAGATTGAACCTCAAGGCTAAGAAGAGGCAATCCGAGGTAACCACAAACCAAGATTTTGATCTGACACCTATCCTTGCCAGACCAGAGAGGGCTCTCTCTTTTCCAATGAAGGGTGGTTGCAATAAGTGAATCTTAGGCTAGCTATGAAGTACGGGGATTTGATTTGAAAGTTTTGGGTTGAAACAACAAGAGATAAACAATCATTGGGCTATGGAGTTGAGGTTGGTTTCTACCTGAAAACTTGGGGAAAAATAAGCATTATGCTCAGCCAGATAAATGATGTAGATGGGAGCAAAAAAGAGGAGAAAGCTCGCTGCCCTGCAGGCATCAATCAATGGATGAATCTCCAGTGGCAGCTTTAGCAGAAAGGAAAACACATGGTTATTAAATAGAGCAACTAACAAAGGATGGATTCTGTAAAAACAACCACTGCATTTAACAACATAGTCATTGTGAAAGGAGCATCATGCGTGGATGGATTCCTAACACTTCCTTTAGAGAATGCTGTAACAAAATTGTAGAAAAACACAATATGAAAATGATCTTATAAGGAAAACATGCTGAACATGAAACACTGTGACGGATCCCAAATTTTAAAGGGCAGAAACTGCTTCATTAACATAATATTCAGGAAAATTTACACAATCCAAAGCAACAGTCTCTCTGTTGAAAATCAAACCCTTACATCCTCAAAAAGATTCCTATATATACCCTATTACAAATTTATTTTGATTCCTCTACATAGGAATCAAAATAAAAATAAAAAATAAAATATATTTGTGCTGGCAAGTAAAATAAATTAAATTACAACTAAATAATTTAATTAAATCATCTAAAATAAAATGAGTTTGCTGCAATATTTCGAACTGTTAGAAGTTTTTTGGAGTTTGTTCATGAAATCTAGGATTCCTTTGCTGAATTTGAGCCTAAAAACTCTACCTCTTGAATGCCATGTTGCACCTTCCTGCACAACTGCCCTCAAATTCTGGAGATGCATTTGCCACTTTGCCGAAATTGGGAAAAGGTCTCCAATATTTTAATGCCAAAAATATGAGTCAAATATGCCACATATGTTCTTTGAATCTAAAGATGAATCAAACGCCCAATTATTGCAATGACTACCACCTATGCCATTTTTCAAGCCTTGTTTGTTCCAAGTTTCAATTGTAAAGGATCTAGAAAGCTCTGAAGAATCTGAAGAATCATGATCAATGGCACTGAGATCCCCATCCTCCATCATATAGCTAGGACAGGATGGCTTGTAAGCAATTTCTATTTTAACCTCCAGTCCATTAATGACATCATTGTGCTTTCTCAAAGCTGAATGTGTTTTCACTGCTTGTTTAAATGAGTTCTCCAGCTTTTTTCAAGACAGCATGTAAATGGGCCTCCCTAACACCCCGAATATCTAAAGATGATAACAAAGCATCAAATGCCACAGCAGTGTCAATAACCTTCCATATGCCATCCTTGATATATAAAATTTTAAAGGAACATGCCCACTGGCCCTATCGAATTTTAGTAACATTATCCCATTTATCTTCGGGATAAAGAAACCCATTTGCGAGACAAAAAAACCCTTGTTTTGCTTTCAATGTCTCTGTTGAAGTCAATATTGAGCTCACAATCCAGCACTAATGCTGGAACCTTTTGAATACTGGAATGTACATGCTCTCCTTGCAAAAGAAACGTGCGATTTTTGATCTCAGGATGTAGAGACCTATCAATATCAATAGGTAATTAGCTCACAAACAACAACCTATGACTTACCACATTGAGCAGGGAAGAGCCAGTTCTCATGCTTTTCATGCAAACCTCTTAAATAATCTAATGACACGCTATTTTCTTTTGCTCTCTTTCATAACTGCAAACATCTATGGCATGTGTCTGGACTGGCCCTCAAGTAAATAAATCCATCAGGAACAAGCCCAGGTAAAACATAAACAACTGGATCAAACCATGAATCATAGATGCTAAGCTCCATCCCATTCATCCACTTTGTCTCATTAATAGCTCGTACAAACACCATCCGATCGCTAAAAACACTTCTTTCCATGAGTCGTAGAGGTTTTAATCCACCTTCAGACTCTCTCTCTTGCATCACCCCCGTTACAAAAACGTAATTCTGAAATGTGTAAGCATACCGTTGAGGTTCAACATAGAAAGCATCCAATATATTGAAATGATCAGGCCCAATGTCTTGCCACTTAGAAATAGGCTCAGGAACCACCTCTACAAGGTCACGTAACTCAAGTGTCCCATTCACAATCCTCTGTAGAAATGTGGTTTTTCCAACAATAATATTACCTTCCACACAAAACAGTGAGCCTCTTTTTCTGCATTTTTCTCTCTCCATCCTACACGGTTTCTTCTTCCAGCTCTTCATCCACACTCTCCTTGATGTAAGAAGTTATACTCTCTGCGTGTTTCTTGTGGATGATCCCAATGGAACTACGTAGAAACTCAACCATCTTTTCACTACCATCTCCAAAACTGCTAATACAATGAGTTGATAGACATTTTGGCCAATTATATTCCTCCACATAGAATCACTAATAAAACTTCCAGTTCTTCCTACAGGTAATCTTTTCATCAAATCATCATTTGGAGTTTCTGTTGCCAGTGCCAAAGCACCAAGTGTATCCATAATCAGATTGACCCAAAGCAACTGAACTAAAGTGAGGGGGGCAGTTCCTGTTATACATGCAGAAAAAAAATTGAAACTAGAGCAACCACATTAACTATCAGCTGGAAATGCACAAATTTTTGAATGTTTACATATACTGAACGCCCCCATTTTGCTAAATTTACAATTGTTACAAAATTGTCATCTAAAATTGCCACATTTGCGCTTTCCTTCACAACCTCAGTCCCAACAATGCCCATAGCAAGCCCAATGTCGGCTTCATGCAAAGCTGGTGCATCATTTGTGCCATCACCTGTCACAGCAAAAAATTCTCCCAGAGTTGTGCGCAACTGTCTCACCAAGGTGTGCTTGTCCAATGGTGAAGATCGTGCCATAACCTGAATCTTTAGTATCAGAGTCTTCAACTCTTCTAAGCTCTTTTCATGAAAATCAGGTCCTTAAATTGCTACACCATCATCTGTTAAAATGCCACACTCTGATGCAATTGCTTTTGTTGTGTTAATATTGTCACCAGTGACCATCCTCACTGTAATACCTGCAGCCCTATAGAGTTCAACAACTTCTTTGACACCAAGACGCACAGGATCCTTGATGCCAACAATGAATATACATGTATAACCATCTGTAGGAATGTTTTGTCTCCACTTCTGACCCTTTAGCAACATCATAGCAACATAGGTCAATGAGGCCAATGATAGCTGCAAGGGATGTCTGCAGATCATGATTCATATTTGCAAAAACAATGCTTTTATGGTTACTCTTTCTCTCTGATTGCTTTGTTGCCTCAAGTTGTCGAATTAATCCTGCACAAAGGTGTATTTCTTTGCTTGTATCTCTTGTAAGTCAAAAAATGAAAAGCCAGCTTACAAGGAACATGCAAACTACCAATGTGATTAGAAGAATCAATGTTGTCTGACTTTGTCTTATCATGGGACCCCAAATGCTTTTATGTGGAATAATCAAAACAAATACCAGGGCTTTTCCAGCCAGATGAAGTGAGGCACTTTCTAATGTATATTGTGCACCTTGAATTCTTGCATCAGAGGTCCTGAAAGTTTCGTTGCCCAATCTGGATATATTATCCAATTTACTTTTGAGATACAGAGCTGCTTCTGCCACCACAACATTACTAGATTTTGTAGCTTCCAATAGTATATGTTTGTCTACATCACCTTCCACATGGAAAGTAGAACCCGTTTGTGCAAGCAAATAACCATCTTCTGTGGCTAGATACATATCAATACCTTGAAGGTCAAATTGCATTATGATGTTTGTTAAACTACTCATTGGCACTCCTAAAGCCACAACACTAGAAAGAGCTGCATTAGATGAATCTTTAACAGATGCCAATGACAGGAATAAGAGTTCTTTAGACTGACCAAATGTCAAGCCCCAAGTAGTGAGTCCATGCTCACTGTATAGTGCATCTTGAAACCATTTTGTTTCCCAGAAAGCATATGCACTTGTTGGAATCGCCTCTCCGAATGGTTGTCCTGTGCTAAAAGTAGTTGACTGATGATACCAGAGATATCCTTGACTCCTTTCAGCTAATACATTTCTCTTTGAATTATTGGTTGTATTTGCAAACAGGATGAATATCAATAACCATCTTCTGTGGCTAGATACATATCAATACCTTGAAGGTCAAATTGCATTATGATGTTTGTTAAACTACTCATTGGCACTCCTAAAGCCACAACACTAGAAGGAGCTACATTAGATGAATCTTTGAAAGAAGCCAATGACATGAATAAGAGTTCTTTAGACTAACCAATGTCAAGCCCCAAGTAGTGAGTCCATGCTCACTGTATAGTGCATCTTGAAACCATTTTGTTTCCCAGAAAGCATATGCACTTGTTGGAATCGCCTCTCCGAATGGTTGTCCTGTGCTAAAAGTAGTTGACTGATGATACCAGAGATATCCTTGACTCCTTTCAGCTAATACATTTCTCTTTGAATTATTGGTTGTATTTGCAAACAGGATGAATATCAATAACCATCTTCTGTGGCTAGATACATATCAATACCTTGAAGGTCAAATTGCATTATGATGTTTGTTAAACTACTCATTGGCACTCCTAAAGCCACAACACTAGAAGGAGCTGCATTAGATGAATCTTTAACAGAAGCCAATGATAGGAATAAGAGTTCTTTAGACTGAACAAATTTCAAGTCCCAAGTAGTGAGTCCATGCTCACTATATAGTGCATCTTGAAACCATTTTGTTTCCCAGAAAGCATATGCACTTGTTGGAATCGCCTCTCCGAATGGTTGTCCTGTGCTAAAAGTAGTTGACTGATGATACCAGAGATATCCTTGACTCCTTTCAGCTAATACATTTCTCTTTGAAATATTGGTTGTATTTGCAAACAGGATGAATGTCTCAGTAAAATTTGAATAGTAAGAGATGAGTAATCCATTTTTTCCCATGAAGAAAACTTGTGTTGTGTACGGATTATTTGAGTATACTAGGAAATTGCAGGCTTTACCTGCTCTTCTTATGCCGAATATGAAGACAAGCTTCCCTTTAGTATAGATGACACCATTAGATTAGCTAAATGGGTTGCAGATGCATTGTTTCCCTCAAGAACTGATCTTGTGCTTGCTTTGGCATATGTGAGCCATTCACCACAAAGATTATTGGAAACAACAGCAACTGAATGTTGAGCATGTTTTGATGCAAAAGACCATGTTATTATTGTTATGGTTATAACAATTGCAATAAGGAACACCTTTAAATAATAAATCATGAGCAATATTTTCAAAGTGACATCAAGAAGCATCTTTGTGACTATATAGCCCAATATCATAAGCTCTTGGGAAGAGAGAAGGGCAGTGTCAAATTGTCAATACCCACTCTCTTGGCATTCAATATTATCTGGAAAGTCTTTTCCAACAAGGAAATAGTCACCTCGACCATAGCCCACTGGATTTGCAGCTATAAACCATGAAAAAGGTGAGAAGTTTTCACAATGTAAAATTATAAGGACACATGTTAATCTAGGCTGTCATTGATGATGATAGTGATCGGGATGGCAAATATTCTTGCATGATCTAAATGTCCATAATACTCTAGAATATGCCTTAGCCCTAACACATTGATAATACTAATGATGCCCTTAATATACATGAATGAAAACCTAAGTGTATGGAACCCTAAGCATATGAAGAAGGAGCCCTAGACATAAAATTTTAAGAGCTGCCATGAATAAAATTAGAATGACAGCCTCACAAATTTAAGTTTCTTGATGGTAAAATTACCTTAATTAAAGTTGGGACTGCCATAGGCTTGAAGAGGGAAATTTTCCCTTTCTAACGAGCTATCACTTGCCCTCTAACTCCTTCTAGTTTGAGAGAAAATTGATTTTCAAGTTTGAATATAATATTTTTAAAGGCTAGCCGACCTAAGCCTACCTGTCCATGTCGGCCTCCCTCCAAGAGACGTGTCCCTTTATTAAAGGTCGAAGTCCTATATAAATATCACGTCTAGCACCTCATTTCAACCATGAATTCGGTAAAAAATTCAGAAATTGAGCACAGAATTAAGGAGGCCGAGAAGGACTTTAGCATCACGTTTTGGGCTAAATATTTGTGATTGGGTTACCTCAGGCTAGTGGACAGCTCGAACTAGGACAATAATCTTCAAACCTGAAGTATACACCTGTGTTTGCAGCATTGAATTGTGCTCATTTGCTGGAGGACAGAACTCTGATCTTTGTTACAGATTGCAGTCCCATGGAGGCTAGGCTCTAGCATTGGTGGCTTTGAACTACAACTCAATTCTGTAGCTTGCAGTCCCATTGAAGAACTTCAGACCAATGATCCAAGGCTTGTACAGGCTCAGATTAGTTAGCATTTATACCTCAGATCAGTGAAATAAAGCCACAGACCTGTGATTATATTAAACCGAACCTCATACTTGTATTGCAGCCTAGTTTAGGCTCGAATTAGCTCAGTCCTGTGGATAGGTTTCTCCTTAACTCAAACTTCAGGGCAGCTCGGTGCTATTGGTTCAGTTACCTGTGGCAGCTTCTGTGTGGAGAGCTTGAACTTGCCTCCTGTAGAAGCTAGCATTACAGAGGGCTGTCTCGGATTGCAGGATTATTTGGATTGCAGTCTTGGAATATGTCAAATCTGTGAGTTATCTTGTCTCAATTATTAAGTTATTGGCTACAACAGGTTCATTATCTAAAGCAGTGAAGTAGGAGTACTGAAGATATTCTTTTCCTGTCATTTAAGAAGCAATTAATAAGGACATCATCATCACTGTTAGAGAATGTGACCTACAACAGTTCAAGAAGTAAAAGTGGTACCAAAGCACAACCACATAATCAAGAACAGTGTAATCACATCATCAAGGGAAGAACACATTCAGTTCTCAGAATTGAAGGAAGAACAAATGCATCAATTTTATCGTTAGAACAGATCTTAAGCATTAAAAATACAACATAAAAGATCTAGTTTGAATGAGAATCTTTGGAGCATTGTTGTCCTCGAGAAACATTATAATAGCAGGGAATACTTGAAGAACACAATACTTGCAGTAGGTAATACTTGAAGAACACAATACTTGCAGCAGTTTTTGGACAGACCCTTGTAGAATTCTTGTTGAAGTAGTGTAGAAGCTGGTCTTGGTGACATTCTTGGAGACCTTGATTGAAGCCCTCATGGAATGACCTTGGAAATATTGTTTGGGTACCATGAAGAGCTATGGAGACATCCTCATGTGAAGAATATGGTTTTCATTGATGATGTAATGTGGAGACTACAATGAAGACTACGTGAATATTGACAGGGCTCGTTGAAGAAGACATTGGGAGCCGTAAGTATAACCAAATATATCTTGACAGAATGAAGCAGGAGGTTGGAGCTTCATAGAGACAAGGTTGGTGCCTTGGTAGATAGGGTTGGAGCCCTTGAGGTTGGTGCCTCAAAATTGACAAGGTCGGTGCCTTGGAAGATAGGGTTGGAGCCCTAGAGGATAGGAGTCCTCAAGAACCAGGTTGGAGCCTGTACCAGATATAGGGTTGGAGCCCTTGAGGTTGGTGCCTCAGAATTGACAAGGTTGAAGCCTTGGAAGTCCAAGTTGATGCTTGGAAAATACAGGTTGGAGCTTGGGAGATTGAAGGTTGGTGTCTTCATTTAGGGTTGGAGCCCTACATTTATTGTACTTGAATTATTGTAAAGAAGAAATTAATAAAAGCATTTATTCTTACTGTTCATTTTGTGTTCTAAATATAAGTGATCTAACTAGTAAAAATAACAATTGAAAAGAAATACTGATTCACGCCCCTCTCAGTATTTCCAACAACACATGCATCAGGCGTAACCAAGAGTCAATCATTCATTTGGTCATATATTTTGATCTAGAAGCCGGTTCTGGGAGTGCGATATACTGTTGGAAAGCTCTTTCTGAGCTGCTTCTGATGAAGAAGTTTAGGACGTGATTTGCACTAAAGCTTATGTGAAAAACATCTGTGAAAGCTAGACATAGTAACAGTCCAATTTGATCGCTGGTGACAGGCTGCAAAGACTGGAACTAACACTTTCTTCCCATTTACAGCTGTAATGATGTCCCCAAGACAGGCCAAACATAAGAATCTCATTTTGTTGTTTTCAGTCAAGCTTTTCCAACTGGTCCATCTATAGGACCATCAAGCACCAAAACTCTAGTGACATTCAGTTGCTCAACGGACTCATCCAGTGCAAATTTAGTGCCCAAAATGGGTCAAGTAATTTTCTAAAAATTTACTAACTGATCAACAATGACACTCACAGATCTACTGGAATTCAAAAGCCCACACCAGGTAATGCTCCTGATGGAGAGTACATATAAGTGTTTATGCCAATCAAATTTCTTGAACTATCAAGAAGAGGACCTCCAATGGTCCTTTACCATCTGTCTAGATCACTTGTGTATTGGATGGCCAGTTGCAACTGAAATTATCTACCTGGAAAGCCCACTAATGATAGCAGTCATCAAAGTGTGATCCAAACCAAATGGATTCCCAATTGCATACACTTTTTTCCTACAAAAAGATTGTAGAAATTTCAACTGCCATGGGTATCAATTTATCTTTTGGTGCATTCATCCATAGCACTGCAACATCGTTATCTTGATCATGTCCAACTACCTTTGTGTCATGTGTTGACTAAACACCAATAGTTACACTCAAATATAATAATAAATTCTTGTCCTGATATGCTTTAGAAATATCTAAAACTGTTTAATAAGCAGGTGGGAGAGCTTTAATTATGACTGTAAGTTTATTTCAAAATAGCACATGAAAATGCACCAAAATGCATGTCTAGACTATAAGTTATAACTACTCATCTGAGCAGCATGCCTCAAAAATTCTTATGCAATTTGAGTTATTGCATCAAAAGGATGATTTCCAACATCATCTCTACTTTAAGTAGATATTGTTGGATGAAAGAGAAGTTTGCTAGCATTGATGCTTAAGTAATAGGGTTGGTTCCTCCAGCTGACATAGAAGGAATTTTGGCACTACAAAGTTCAATTACTACTTGGGATATTTACAAAGTGTTGTTGCAGGGACATGAAAGTCATCATCTGGTTGAACACTTTTGTACTCTCCTTGATTGTAAGTTAGATATCTTAGAAACCATCTAATATAGTTAGCCTCCTTTTAGGTAAGGATGGGCTTCCTTGACCCTATATAATGATGTTTACAATTTGGGGACTGTTGTAGCTCCTGGAACAGTATCTTGGTTTGGTAACTGATGTGGATCTCATGTTTGAGTTTATGGATATGCCCAGGATTAGAAGATCATAATATGATTTGGGCAAGATATCACCACCTCCTTTGTTTCGGTACTGTAGCAATGAAGATCACTTTGACATTCCTTTTCCAAATTTGTCCTCCAAACAACTCCTAAGGCCTCCTCAAGTTTCCCGTCAAACTGATCCACACAATAGTCATCACTTTGACCCAATACTTGACAAACTCTCGCTCCAAGTTTGTTGCCCAATCACTGTGGCAACTATCACTGGTTTAGGGCATATAACCATGATATTTGTCCCCTCCTCATTGACTTCCACATGCGGCCCTATCACGATTTAAAACTGATCCACAATTTAGGATCCAACATCTACAAGAATGCACTGAAATACATACCTTAAGTTCACTGTTTTGAGGTCTCCTTCATTGCTACAATCTAGGCCTGGTTAGGGAATCACACAGTCCATTCTTCTAGCCTTCAATTCTGCCCAGAATTTCTCTAGATGAAAGTGGCTGCCCTTTGGAAGTACCCTCCTCCTCAATGCTATTTTCTTGGGCATGAGTACATTCCTTTGGATTCACAAGATGCAAGTATTTTTACAAAGCCCCTAGCAAATGCAAAGTTTAAGATGCCGAGGGACAGACTAGGTTTGGTGGAGAACACTTTCCTTGCAAAGAAAGCATTTATAGTTTTTATCTATTGCTCAATTAACTCTATAACACTGATGGCATATCAATAAGACTGATTTATACCATGTAATGATATGCTCCAACAGATCCATCTTCCTAGTTTCCTATGTGCAACAAAGAGAGAGCAAAGTGATGGCTGGACACTAATTTGTCGTGGAAGGAAAGTGGCAACGATGCAGAGAGAGAAAGTGAGGGCACATGCATGCTTCTAATTTGCATATACCAGACTCATCCTTGTCCCAAATTTAGAACTATTGTTCATATTTAGCATTCAAAATAGCTAGAGTTTGCTTTTACCAATTGTAGCATGTAATATCCCCAAATAGGGATAATAGAAAAATAACAATATTTCCAAAACTCGGGCACATAAAAATCTGAAAATTTATTGGTATATAAAAAATTCTACACTAAACCCAGATTTATATTCAAATCACTGATCTGATTTTTCTGCTAAAAGAAGTAAATTTCTAAGTATTTATGAACTTAGAAAAAGTACAACAAATCCCTTTGTTTCTGCCCAGAAATTCTAGAAATGAAAAACAATGACTTTCTTTTAATTTTTTTGAGTTAAAATAGAATTAAGTATGTACATTTAAACACAAAGTACCTCAGACACTATTTTTTAAACCCTAGTCATCCTCTTGAATGTTCAAATTATTAGAGCTGTCATTTGTGTGAATACAATTTTTTCGGTTTCTTATGATTAATCATTAACCTATAAATCTAACAAATCTGTATATGCCCATTACTTCAATAGTTTTGACAATAGTAGATGGTATTGCTTGCATATTGTTTAGTTTTCATTTATCATTCGTCTCATTTGATTGTATGTCTTTTGTAGGTTATTGGCCATGTTTTTCTTGTAATAACGTTTTTGGGCATTTTTTCCAGCTAGTGCACTTTCTGGAGGTTTCTCTGACACAAGAACCAACTTAGAGGCACCAAAAGTTTCAGCATTTTGGGTAGCAGTTTCAGAAAAGGAGAATAAAAGTTTTCTAATGTTTCTGTGAAGAATAATGTTGCAAATATTGGTGATGCTGCCAAGGTAGTTGTCAACAAGAAGAAGAAAAAGAAGATCTATATAATGCTTATAAGGTTCAAGAGAAGGAGGAAGATGTGAACCTTCCAGAACCATCCAAAGTAGTAACTGATGTTGTCAAGGGTAAGACTTCCTCAAAAGAGCCTGAGAAGCAAGTCCTGAAAGAAGTGGATCACTGGGAAGATGCAGTTGGGCTTTCAACTTCTATGAGTCAAGTAACTATTTTAGTTACTAAATTTTCAGGAGACATAAAGTACTCGAGTGAGTTTTTTTGACAATCAAGGATCAGTGTAAAGATATACCAAATCATTTTGAAATTTGTCCAGAAACTATTGAATTACTTGGAAATTCCCAAGCACTTGCAAGTCATGTAGAACAGGTTAATGCATTAGCAAGCACTGCAAGAGGTCTTGAAAGGCAGCCGAGTGGGAATTATCTACTTGAACGTTGTGGGAGAAATATGGCCAGTTTGGATGATGATAGATGGGCCAAGCTGGTGGATGCTTTTGCTGCTGGTTGTGATATGTGGATGGATGTGGGTCTAAGTGGTTCCTCTTCTATATTTCAACTTGGCTAAAGTTATAATACTGGCTTTGCAAGAAATACTTGTGCAACACAAATGAGTATGAATGGCATCCTTCCTGGAGGGCCTTATGTGCAAGCACCATTTCCACAAGTTGGACAAGTGAGAAATAATTTTGATGTTGATAGGTGGTAGCGTGCTTCTGGTTCGCAGAAGGGTTTGATTCCTCCTCCACAACCTTCTTTGCCCACAATTCATAAATCAGAGAACCGATATGAAGTGGGCAAGGTTTCTGATGAGGATCAGTTGAAAAATGACAAATTAAATCCATCCTTAATAATTAACGCCCCAAAAATTTGAAAAACTTTTTGAACAGGTCAAAGAAGTGAACATTGACTCTGCATCATGTCTTCATGGTATAATATCTCAAATATTTGACAAAGCCTTGATGGAGTCGACTTTTTGTGAAATGTATGCAAAATTATGTTTTCATCTTGCTGCAGGATTACCAGAATTTTATGAAGATAATGAGAAGGTCGTTTTCAAGTGAGTTCTTTTGAAAAAATGCTAGGAAGAATTTGAAAAACATGAAAGAGAAGAGGCAGAGGCTAAGAAAGAAGAAGAGGATGGTGAAAAAATCCTTTCAGTAGAAGAAATACGGGAGAAGAAGGCTGCAACAAAACAATGAATGCTAGGAAATATAAGGTTTATTGGTGAGCTTTATAAAGAAAGTATGTTGACTGAAAGAATTATGCATGCATTCATCATGAAATTAATTGGTGAATTTCAACATGCAGAGGATGAAAATCTTGAAGCTTTGTGCAAACTGATGAGCACTATTGGTCATATGATTAACCATTCAAAGGCCAAGGAACATATTGATGCTTAGTTTGATAGGATGACAAAAATGTCCAATACCCAAGGGATTCCCTCTAGGCTGAGGTTCATGTTGAAGGTTCTGATTGATCTGAGGAGGAATAGATGGAAACAAAGGTGGAAGGTTGAGGGCCACAAGAAAATAGAGGAAGTGCATCGGGATGCTATACAAGAACTACATAGATAGGGAGGCCGCTCTTGAGGTACCAATATGAGATATGCAAGTCGCAAACTTGTGACACCACTTGATCATGGTGTGAGAGGACCTGCGATGCCACCTTACATGGCATGTGCACAAATGGGTTCACTTCCACATATGGGTGGGATTAAAGGGCCACAACCCCATATGGGACCACGTGATTTTGGATTCACCAGTCAAGATGCTCAGATTGTGGATTGGGCTCAATTTGAAAATTGGTCTATGCCAAGCCCTTCAACACACAGTTCTTCTGATGATGGCCACTTGAATCTTGGTCCTAAGGGAGGTCTTGGAAAGGGAATAGAAGGGAGGGCTTAACCTCTGCCATATGCCAAGAGTGCTCTAGCAGATATTCCACCATTCACATCTTTGAGTGATAGACGAAGAGGTGTATGTATGATTTTAGGTTGTAGTTCCGACTAGATGCCAGTTGGTATGAGAGATAAAATTTTGACAAGGACTTATGCTGCAAAAACAACTTTATTTGCAAAATCACGTGTCCAGGAAATAAATGTTTTGGATAATGACAGAAGAGAGTTTAAGAATTCATACTCATCAGGTGACAGAGGTGGGAAGACTGCAAATGTTGAATTTCAACAAGTGACAAGGTTGTGTCCATCATGGAAAAAACAAAGTGGTTGAAATAAGGGTCAAACCATGCTGCCAATAGGAAAATAAAACTGTGCGAAGAAGGGGTGGGCAACATTTTGGTTGGCAGAAAAGGATCTACCAGCATCACCTCGAAGAAGCACGTAGTTTTGAGAGTAGTTTGCAAGGAGAGGTGGGAAGGTATGGTCGAAAGTTGTTGGTGGAAGAATTTTGGCCTGCACGCAAACCTGCACTCGAAAAAAACAAAACCACAAGAAGCATAAGGTGGCAACTCACTAAGAAGGAAGCAACACGTGCTAGACTAGTCGACACCACTCAGTCATTGAGAAATCGCGAGGAAAAATACACTCAAATGAATTGGAGCGACTGCAGTTGACAGGATGGGAAGTGCATAGATTGTAGTCATAGGTAATCTGGTGGACTGCCGGGTCGGGTGCAGGAGCCCGTGTCAAACTTCTTGCGCCTACATCCAAAATAGTCTTGCCTTCAAAATGGTGAACATTCTCAAATATTTTTTTTTAATAAGCATACATCCTCATGTGTCACATTTGGGAAAAGAGTTGTAGGGAATCTCCACAGTTCTCTTACTGCCCATGTCTTTCCTTGTACCAAATCACTAACATTTGTGCATATCCTTTACTAAATAGCTAATCTTTTCTCTCTTCAACATTCATAATTATAATGAACAATTTCCTCAATATGGTGTTTAGCAACAAACTTTGCTTCATGAGAAGGTGTCTCATCTCGAGGAGCAATTTTCTCATCAACGAACCATTTTGAGGGAATTTATAAAGAGGATGATAGAATAAATTTAAGAGCGATAGTTAAAGATGACTTCATATTTCCTCAATTTTGTAGGTGAGGTGGGTAATGAGGTATTTATGGATCAAATATCAAGGGAATAATTACAAACATTTTCGCACTATTTCCAAAAGTATAAGAACCCTCAGCCACTTCACAGGACAATATAATTCTTCTAGGGGTTCTATGACTTCCTTCAAACAAAGCAAATAAGAATTGTTGACAAATTAAAATATACATGCAGGATTTGGGAGCTTTCAATTCAACATTTCAGGCTTTAATCCCAAAAATTAGACAAGAATGAGATGATTTCAGACCCATATCAATATGTAATTGCATCTACAAAATCATTGCAAAAATTAGTGCATGTAGGGTCAAAATCCACTAAGCTGATTCTGTGTCATTAGAACAAATTTTCATCCTTCCTGGGAAACAAATCCCTTATGGAATAGGTGTAGCCCAAGAAGGAATTTATAACATCAAACCAAAAAATTACAAGCAATGTTAGTGATTTTGTCTTTCCAAGGCATATGATAGAGAAAACTGGCTTTATTTAGGGCTACTCATCCATATAGGGTTCAATGTGCAATTGGTTAACTAGATAATGAATTGTCTTTCCTCGATATTTTTGCAATTCTAATTAATGGATCAACCTATTCTTCTATCATTCCTACAAGAGACCATGGGTAGGTATGACTAATGGCTCCTTTTCTATTTTTGACTGTAGAGTAGGTGGTCTCAATAGAGTTGTAATAGAAACAAATCAAATTCAAATTTTATAGATATAAAAGATAAAAACAAATGTCAATGTCTTTGTTTGATTGTTACTTGATTCTGTTGTGGGCATGTTGCATGAAATGTGATTGGAAAAAGGATGGCAAAACAATGCATATCACATCTTAGATATGGTTCATTTGCTATTAGAGATCATTTAGCCACTTGAGCCATTGACTTTGGAAATGTTTCTAGTAGGAATTCTTATAGTTTTTGATGTTGTGATTATTTCACCTCATGGTTATTTTGGGCAAGCAAATTTTTTAGGAATGCTAGACACGACATCAGTGGACAGGTAAACAAATCTTTTATAATTGCAATTTCCATTTCATGATATCTTCTCTTTATTGTTTGATTGTATTTTAGATGTTTCTTTTGATTTTGTTTTGTCTTTTAACACTTAGTATCATGTTCATTTAAACAAAAACCAAATCTTGAAGATGAAATTAGTATTACACTATATTGATTGGAATCCTTATAGCTATTTTGTGTTAAAATATTTTCATGACTATTAGAAAATGTTACTTTCATGTTGTTATTTGAGTACATGTTGTTTATGTACTTGACTAAGTTCATGCGTTAGAAAATGAAATGTTGTTGTGAATAAAACGACAAGGATTAAACATCATACTTCATATTATTTGTTTTCACAAGTTATCTATAGCTTGAGTTTTTTAGCATATAACTCAGCTGACATGATTTTTCTTAAGCTTTCCTTGAAATTTGAATATTAAGTTACTAAGGTGCTCTTTTCTATATATGGTGACATTTTATTTTCTTTGTTTATACAGGTTATCTGGCCACATTATAGTGGCCATTATCGCTCCAATGAAGAAAATTTGTTCGAGTTTCTTACTTGTATGGAGAAAAATGGCTTTGACATTGCTGATGTTGAGGTATATGTCGTATAAACTATTTATAGTCTAATTTAGTTTATATTCTAGTGTTCATTGTCTTTCATATCTTACACTCTACATTGTATCTTCTTTTGTTTTCAGAAAATGAACTCAATATTGATGGTAAGAAGCAGGAATTGAAAAGAGGGGAGCAATAAAATTGGAGCAACAAATGCAAAAAGAGAGAGGAGAATTGGTTTGGTGATGCTCTTAGAGCCAATATCCCACATAAGACACACATAAAGACTGATGGTCAAGTCTTCCGAGTTTGTGAATTCACCTACAATTCCTTGACAACACAATGATAATGTTTTGACGTGATGAAACATAATTTTGTGTGTAAATTGTAGTCCAACCAATATTAAGTTGGAAACCCATATTGTAATACTATAACATTTCATATAATATAATTTATGTGGTTGAAATTATTTATAGTTGCATTTGATATTGCTTAGTATTCTAATTAACATATCCAACTTTGTGTTTTCATATTAGGTGAACATGCACATTGTATGCCATTTTTTAAATCATACAAATTAATTTATGTTGATTAATAATAAAAACAAAATCAATTTGAAACTACTAAATTAGTAGTTTATGTTGATTAATGATGAACACAAATAAAATGAATATACGACTAAATTAGTAATTTATAATGATTATTAATGAAAGTGAATGAAATGAATATAAACTACTAAATTAGTCTGTTATATAATGAATATGAAACTACCAAAAAAAGATAAATGACTACAAATGATAAATTTGTGATTACAAATGACGATTAAGTTTTGCATATATACGACTATTAGTAGCTAATTTACAGTATCTTATAACACGACCAAAATTTAGTCATATTTTTTCGGTCATTAATTGATTTTAAACTATGACTAAAACTTGCATATATATGACTATTAGTAGCTAATTTACAGTATCTTATAACACGACCAACAATTTGGTCATATTTTTTGGTCATTAATTGGTTTTTTCAGGTGATCATATAGTAATATATTTTGTTGTATATTTGGTCATTAATTGTGATAATTAATGACCAAATCAAAGATTAAATCAATGACTAAATCAATGAACAAATTAATGACCAAATCAGTGACTAAATTAATGATCAAATCAATGACTAAATTAACGACCAAATCACTGACTAAATTAATGACCAAATATACTACTAGACAACAAAATTGAGATAACCAATTAATGACTAAGCTAAAAACAACTAAAAGTTGGTCGCGTTATAAGATACTGTAAATTAGCTACTATTGGTCACCGATCTAAAAATAGTCGTTTATATGCAAATTTTAGTCGTTTTTTTAGTAATTAATTAGCCATTTTCTACTAGTGATACGTGGGTTCGGTGAACTAAAGCCGCGTATACATGTGAGTTACAGTGGAGACAGTCGCGTATGCACTAATGATAAGAAAATTTGTATGACAGCTGAAGATCAGGAGCATAGGTTCAGGGGGAGCATCAATCTGACTTCTAATGATTGTATTATTGGCACTGTATCTGCCTATTTCTCAAGTTCTAAATGATGATGACATGATACATGGTTTCTTATGATGAGATTATGGATGAGCCCTGTTTTCTTTTTGTTGAAGAGTATTCTTTGTTTTCACACATGGATGAGATGGAAGTCTTATGATTCATAGATAAGGACAGATCATGCAGAGATTGTTGCTAATAACTTGCTATTGAAAGAGTTTCAGGTTGCACAAGCTAAGGAGGAGCCTTGGTCACATGGAAAGGATGCTTGGATGCACATTTTCAGGGGGAGCATTAGCCTTGCTGAGTATAATGCATTGTTGGCATTATGATGATTCTGAAATAAGATCTCTCTCTCTTGAGGTCTTTCTGGTACTGGTCACAAAAAATCATATTTGTAATTTGATGAAAAGGTCATGTTGAGACCTATGATGTAAAATTGTAATATTCAGTCATGTAAGGACTTGATCAAATATGTAAACCCACTTGGTTGGGTACTTGAGTCAAAATGTGTAAACCCGCTTGGTTGGGTACTTGAGTCAAAATATTTAAACCCTCTTGGTTGGGTATTTGAGTCTCATATGTAAATCCACTTGGTTGGATCTTTGATGTAAGTATGAGTCCTTGGTGATAGGAAGGTCATAGAGTCATGTACTTCATTGAAAATATGTTTGAACATTCAGCATGAACTCAGGGGGAGCATGGTAACTTCAATTCACATCAGATCTACAACGCTCTTCTATCTACATGAGGAGAAAAACCTTATGTTGGTTTTGATCCGCCCTTTGCCCTTGATGTCAAAGGGGGAGAGTGACATGGTGTTTGAATAGGGGGAGAATATCATTATGCTTAATGTATCTATCTGTTGTGATCAAACATCATCGTGGTTGCCATCAAGGCCAAAGGGGGAGATTGTTGGCAATATGATGCAATGTGTTGTCCTTGATGGCAACCCACTTGATGAAGATGATGGCAACTCTTGAAGAAGATGATGGCAACCTACTTGATGAAGTTGTTCTTGACTTGATGAACTTGTTAATGATGTAAATCTGATGTTTTACAAGTAGTACAGAAGTTGCAGAAGAAAGAAATATCAGTATGTGCAAGAGTAATGATGGAAAGTGTATGTCATAAGGCATACACGGGTTTTCTTAATAGAAGGCGCGTATGCACGCGGAAAAGAACGTGCCAAGTCGCGTATGGTCAATTGCGCTCTAAATATGTAAAACCAGGGGTTACTACCATGGTATTGACCCATTGTATTGAGCGCTAAGTTGTCTATTTGATCCCGTCCAGGAATACCATCGGAAGTGATGTGGTTTTGGCTCATGGTATTGAAAAAGGCTAAATCTATATAAGGAGGAGAAAATCATTGTGTAAGGGGTGTGCATGAGTCTGGGTTTGAATGAATACTTCACTCTGAAGTATGTCTATATGGAAAGGGTAACAGTTTGATGATAGATCTGAATCTGTGATGCACCTATGAAGAAATTGATGAAGAAGGTTATCTAGATCTGAAATGTATTTGTATCTTCTAGATCTGTTTGTGGAATGTTTAAATCTGAGATGAGGCGAACATCTGTCTGAAGTGAAGAGTCAAATCTGAACTGTTCTACGATCTAAAAGTAGCACGCCTGTAATGCGAAGATCTATCATAGAGTTTGTCCCGGCGGAGCGCGTATATACGCGGGTTTGATGAAGAGAAAGCACGTATGGGTTGCTCTGTAATGTGCGGATGTATACGCCGGGTTGAAGTGAATGGAAAGCGCGTATATCTGTGACTGTTAGTGAGAAAAGCTGATGTATGCAAACTAGGGTTTGCTGAAGTATGGTGCAAATATCGTCATTCGGCTATCGTATATAGCATTATCATATTCCTACGATTCTGAGTTGTGAATTGATAAGTATCAATTTTGATGTATGATTAAAACTTAAATGTGTGGAGTGGGTCCGGTTTGAAAATATGATGAAAAGGTAACTTTTAGGTTATGCTATAAAAAGCTTTGGATCGGTGTGAAAATTGATGGCGTGATTATGGTGATCTTGAGGAGTTCTCATAACACGATTAGTTAAGGAGGTTATGTCCCTTCCAGGTGAGGCTGGTAAACGAGATCGAGGGGTCGTAGCTCCCTTCCAGGAGAGGCTGGTAAACGAGTCAGGGGGTTGGAGCTCCCTTCCAGGAGAGGCTGGTAAACGAGCGCAGGTGGGTGCCTTCTAGCATCTTTGGTATAGTCTGCTTGATGCAAGTTGTAAGTTGTTTTGTTATAATAAAATATTGAAAGTGAGACAACGACGTGAGTGGTTTTCTCAGAGCTTGGGTTTCCTAAATCTACGGTAATTCATGTGTGATGCTTATGTAGTGGTTTATTACTGCACTTCTTACTGTTAACTAAACATCAGATGAATGAATGTTCCAAAGATCTAAGTTAAGAATTAATGGCATAATAAGATCTCTGCATATACGTGAGTTTTGTGAAGGGTATCCGCGTATATACGCGAGTCTGGTTCAGTAAAGTAGCGTATGGGTTTTAGAGCATGAAAAAGTAAAAGTTTTGAGTATGCAATAAATACTGATTCACCCCCCCCTCTCAGTATTTTTCCCAACAATTCAGACCTACTGTGTCGGACAATGAAAAATATTGGCAGGTCTTTGAGGGTGATAAACAGATTGAAGATTTCCTGGTAGGCAGAAATGAGTTTGAATTTTCTGATTTAGAATCCAAATCTGACAGTAGCTGCCTAAGTGAAGAGTCCTCAGATGAGGAAGAGACACCCTGTAACATAGAAATAAACACTTTAAACGAACAGATTGGAAATCCAAACGAAGAATGGGAAAATGTAGATAGTGAAGAAGCAGAGGTGCTACAAACCAAAGATAAGAACATACCTCGAGGTCTGGCTCCTTTAGAAGACCTTTTTAACTTTGATGATGTAGCAAAAAATCCCACTATAGAATATGTAGACTCTGATGTCCAGGAATGCAACATAGGCACTGAAGATAAACCCAAGATGATCAAATTGGCTAAGTCCCTGCCTGCAAACATGAAAAAAATATACATTGACCTATTCAAGAAATTCATTGATGTGTTTGCTTGGAGTTATGAGGACTTAAGGGCCTATGACACAAACATCATACAACATAAGATACCCTTGAAAGAAAATCAGAAGCCCTTTAGACAAAAACTCCGCAGAATAAACCCAAAACAATTGCCTGCAGTTGAAAAAGAGATTAAGAAGATGTACGAGGCAGGTATAATTGTTCCTGTAAGGTTCTCTGATTGGGTGTCAAACCTAGTGGTTGTGAGAAAGAAAACATGTGAGATCAGATTATGCATTGATTTCAGGAATCTTAATAGAGCCTCACTCAAAGACAATTACCCTTTGCCAAAAATGGAACATATTCTTCAGAGGGTGGTAGGCTCTAAAAGGATCTCCCTACTAGATGGTTTCTTAGGTTACAACCAAGTCTTAGTAATCCCAGAAGATCAACTCAAGATAGCCTTTACCACTCCATCGGGCACCTTTATGTATGTGAAGATGCCCTTTGGACTGATGAACGCTGGTGAAACCTTCCAAAGAGCAATGGACATAGCTTTTTCAGTTGAAATAGGACACTTCATTGTCATCTATCTGGATGACATAACAGTCTACTCCAAGACCGAAGAAGAACACCTAAAACATCTAAGGAAAGTGTTCGAAAAATCTAAGAGGTTTGGTCTGCCATTAAATCCAAAAAAGACTGTATTTGGACTGAAGGTAGGTAAACTCCTTGGCCACATTATATCTGAGAAGGGAATTAGGATAGACCCACAAAGAGTTGAGGGAATAATACAAATCACGCACCCAAGAAACATCAAAGAGCTACAGTCCTTCATTGGGAAAATCAACTTCCTAAGGATATTTATTCCCAACTTAGCTGAACACCTTAGGAATATGACTAACATGCTGAAGAAAGGTGCAGGAGTTAAATGGACTGTTGAAGCTAAGAAATCTTTTGAATCAGTTAAACTTGCCCTCACCCAGGCTCCTGTCCTGATCAGCCCAGATTTCTCAAAGGATTTCTTGATTTTTTCATTCGCCTCCAAGCATACAATAGCTACAGTTCTACTGCAGAAAAATCTAGAGGGAATGGAACAGCCCATTTCTTTCTTCAGCAAAGCGCTCAGGGATGCACCCTTGAAATACAACATAATGGAGAAATAGGCCTATGCTCTGATTAAGGCCTTGAAATACTTTAGGGTGTACATATTGCATTCCCACACCATAGCCTATGTGCCAAATATAGTGGTTAAAGATATATTGTCCCAAGCACCAGATGGGAAGAGGGGAAAATGGATTGTTGTGATCTTAGAGTACGATCTTGAGATAAAACCCACCAAACTGATCAAAGGTCAGGGCTTAGCTCAACTAATGGCTGAATCAAATCTACAAGCCCTAGACACTAACATGGTAGATTCCTTGGATGAGCAACATGGATCGCCTGATCCCACTGTTGAGGAAAAGTTTCAGAGCTCTCCTTGGTATTCTGACATTCTGTATGTGCTTACACACCTCAATGCCCCTCCTGAACTATCAGATACCAAGGCCAGATTCTTAAAGCTGAAATCCAGGAGCTATTGCATATTGAATAACTGCTTATACTGGAAGAATCCATATGGTCTATTGCTTAAATGTTTGCCGGAAAATTAGGCAGAGAGGATTAAACAAGAATTCCATGCAGGAGAGTGTGGAGGCCACCTGAGCTGGAAGGCTACTGCAAACAAAATACTCAGAGCTGGTTACTATTGGCCTACTCTCTTCAATGATATCCATAAGATGATAATTTCCTGCCAAAAATGCCATATTTTTGAAGGAAAAAGAAAACTCCTCCCCTTACCTCTGCAGCCCATCACTGTTGAAGGTCCCTTTCTGCAATGGGGCCTAGATTTCATAGGATAAATTCACCCTGCTTCTTTTGCACAACAAAAATGGATCCTAACAGCCAAAAACTATTTCACTAAGTGGATAGAGGCCATACCTACTAGGAATGCCACAGATTCAGTCATCATTAGTTTCCTAGAAGGTCATATCCTCTCTCGGTTTGGATGCCCAAGGAAAATAATCACTAATAATGTAGCTGCTTTCGGATCTAAGAAAATGGTTGATTTTTGTCACAGGTATCAAATAGCACTCAGTAATTCGACTGCCTATTAACCTCAAGGTAATGGATTAGCTGAATCCTCAAACAAGAGCCTGGTGACCATCATCAAAAAGCTGCTGGAAGAGAACAAAAAGTCATGGCATAACAAGTTAGTGCATGCCCTGTGGGCTGACATGATTACAACAAAGAAATCCATTGGCATGTCACCATACCAGCTTGTCTATGGATCAGAAGCAGTTTTTCCTACCAGCTTGGGTGTACCAGTGATCAAACTTGTCCAAGATATCCAGACAGAAGAAGACAGTATGGTGAGAAGGATAAACTAGACAATTCATCTCCAACAAACAAGGGAAGAGGTTTACAACAGAGCAGTGAAAGTTCAAGAAAATATAAAGAAAATGTTTGACAAAAGAACCAAAGCTGCTGATTTCAAAATTGGAGATAAAGTTCTAAAGTGGGACTCAAGGAGAGAGGACAAAGGAAGGCACAACAAATTTGACAGTTTGCGGCAAGGTCCCTACATCATCCAGACCACTGTGGGTCCCAATGCCTTTTTTCTACAGGAGTTAGATGGTACAGAGATATTTGGAGGTCCTGTCAATGGAAGGATGCTCAAACACTACTTCTGCTGATTTCCAATTTCCAGTTTTCATGTCCATTGTACATACCATTGCAGTGTTTTGTTTTCAAGAAAAAGAGAAAATGTCCCAAAAAAAAAGGGGGGGGGGGAGGTTCAGACATGCTCAAAACATGAACCTCTGAAGTGCAAATATTGGCTCTAACATGATCAAAACCTAAGCCAAAGAAAGTAAATATAGTTGGTTCAAACATACCCAAAAACTGGACCCGCAAAGAAGAAGAAGAATCAGCTCTAACAAGCCCAGAACCAGAGCTGAAATGAAGGAAAGAAAGTGACTCTAACAAGCTCAAAACTTGAGTCACTAAGAAAGAAGGATGCTTCAATCTTCAGATTTCAAGCCTTCAAAGTTTGGTTTTCAGTTTTTTCCGCAAGCTTCTGTCCATGTGCAACTGTCTTTATGCCTTGGATCCACAACAAACTAGACTGTCTAATCCTAGTTTGACTGTTTTTAAATTTCTGTTGTAGAATATAGAGAAGAAATCTGCTGGACAGTTTAATCCCAGCAGATATTAGAGTAGGTAGAGAAATATGTGAGACCAACAGTTTAATCTGGTCTCATGGAGTAATAAGGGTATAAATAGAATAGGTTTTTTTTCTTGCTTGTAAAAAATAAAAAGATGTAAAGGGTTTGCTAGCTCAAATGCACCCCAGAAGAAAAAATGCTAGGGTAGTAGAATGGGTAGGTAGAATGATTGGGAAAGCTTTTCTGCTAAATTCGTGTCTTCACAATTGTGGCAACTGAAAATCTAAGAAGAAAGATGGCTCAAGCAGTAGGCATCTGGCCTACACCAAAGAACATTTTCTGAATTCTTGACTCCTTCAAGAAGAAGCCATCCCCATGTGGAGCCATTGTTACCCCTATAAATTTTTTGACAAGCAAACTAAGGGGCTAAATTGTTTTTGAGCCTTCAATGAATGCATCTCCCCTGGAGACACATCATCCTTGAAGTCTCCTGTGCCTTTTCCCGGTGATGAAATCCCCTCTTTTGATTCCCATTATAAAGCCTCTTTGATTGCAAAAAAAAATTGTGCTCCTGAAGGCCTGCACTTTCCCCTTTTATCCCTGCAGAATACCCCATTTTAACCCTTTATTCCCCCTTGTCAAAATTCCCCTCTAACCTTTCTAAATCATACCCATGCCCTTTAAACCATTCATACACCCTTTGTTTAGCCAAATTTCCCCTTCTTCCCTCTATCGTTACCCATTGTCGGCCCCAAATTTCATTAGAAATGGCCGAAAAACCCATACTCTGCACATTGTGGTCTTAGCCCCCTTTGGCCCTAGTCCCTTAACCCATTTCCCCACGTGACCGAACGCCGAAACCGAGCGCAAGCCCAAAGGGTGATTTCCTCATTTGGTTATCGGGAGTAGTTTCCGCCGTTGATCTACACAGATTGGATGGCAATCGCGGCCCCCGCAACCCCCAATGTTCACAGTCCACCTCTCCGATCGCACCATCGCCGTCCATTTAGTCGTTGAGCTGACGGTCCAGAATGCACCTACCCCTGTGGTCCCCGCCCGCACACTATTTCGAAAACCACTGGTTTCTATCGCACCGCCTTCGGGCAGAAGACGATATTTGTTTTTTGGGAGCGATTCCATACATCGAGTGACGCGTGGCACCGGTACGGATGGAAAACCACCCTCCCATCACGCATTAAAGTTTGTCTGTGGACATGGCGCGATATCACTATGCGCCGTCCGATCTAGAGCATTTAATCCAACGACGATCACTCTGCGAAGTTGTGCGCGGGTTAATCAGAGTCATCCGTACCCCTGGCCCACTGTCCATCGCCCTCCGACGTGTTTTCCACCGTTGATCTCCTCTCGAGATTGGACAACCCAGATTTATTCTCTGTCCCGTCGTAACCCCGTCCCGCCACGTCATATGTCCACGTGTTTTGTCACATTGTCGCCCGTCCCTTTATATATTCCATTCAAAGGTCGATTTCAAAGGTTTTTCATTTAATTTTCCATCCGCGCCACCTTCCAACTGTAGTCCCCACCGTTTCCACCACCCTGCAAGTCTTCCACAGCATTTTTCGCCATCTCACCAGTTTGCATAGTCAGTCTTGCCATTCCCATTGCATCCACCACCTCCATACGTGTTTTTCTCAACAATTTTTCGTGCTTTGTAGGGTTTCGAGCGGCCATAAGCCGCCATGATTTATAGTCTATATTACAGCAGCCAGAACACAGGAAAAGACCATTTGCAGGAGCTGGAATTATGAAGAAAGGGCCTGGGAAGGAGCCATGACAGGACTTGCATTAAAATAACAAGGTTTGAATTCTGTGAGACCCCCCAGAGCCATTAAAGGCATAGTTTTCACCGACAGAGAAAGTACGGGAGCAGCAAAGAGCCCAAGGCACGTAATAGAAGATTTTAAGCCTTAATCTGGTGTTTAAAGGACAAAGGTACCTGTTCGAAGACATCATGGAGCACGCAGAGGGTACAACACGCAAAAATTTATGTATATCAGGGTTTTCACACCATCAGAATGTTTTCCCCGTAAAGGATAGAATGCCCATGCAACTTTTATTCTATACCGTGTTCCTAGAGGATTTCCCACCCCGACAACAATCCTACGATATCGGAAGCATTAGTTGCACAGCATGGCAAACTTGAATCATTGATTTATTTTTGTTCAGTTCACCAGAAGTACTACAGAGCACTGCAGCCAAAGTACATCAGAGACATACCTAGAGTAAATGGAAACCTGACAAAGACCACTCTTTCACCCAAGAGTGTCCCAGATTAATGCACAGAATTTATACAAAGTGGGCTTCGGCCTTCTTCCTCTTTTGATTTTTTAATGCTACATTGAGTCTTTCACCTACCTTCTCTGCTCCACTGAAGCTATAAATTCATGAAGAAACTCATTGTAAAGGTTGTTGATCAGTTATCAGAGAATTGCAAGTAGCTTCTTTTGAGACAGAGTCTCTGTGTAAAGTTGTAAGATAGGCTGAGGAATATGATTTCAGACTGAGTATTCAAATATTGGCAATGTTGTACTTGACTGGTATTGCTATTTAATATGATAAGCACATTTATTTGGATCCTGATCTAAAGCATCGGTGATGTTTTCCTATCTCTGTGTTTTAATTCATTTCACTTCGTTTCTACTGGCTTGCATCAGAATATTGGCATAGGATTTACCCTTGTTAGGTACCCTATGTTTTTTCTCTCCTTTCCTTTGATGTTTTCTTCTAAATGTGTTATCTAAGAATTGATTTCAGTTAATTTAACCAGTGTGGTGGATGATATTGCCTGCTCTCTGATGTATGAATTGAATGAATAAGTTCTTAGATGTTCTGGTTGGGATTTAGCTGGAAGATTTGGGAACACTGGGGATTAGAGTTAGCCCTGTCCACTAGGATCCTTGTACGACCAGCTGGTCTTTAACTGTGTGTCCTGAATCTGTGTCATCTCCTCCTCTCCTACCATTCCATATCACACTATCATCTTTAAGATCCAATTTTTTAGATGACTAGCCCAACTGAAAGCCTGCATATTGATTAGCAAGAAAATCCTTTCCTGACTCCATTGCCCAATGGTTTTGAATGCTCCCTGGAATACTTCACCTCTGCCTAAATCCTCTTTTCTCATCCTTGTCTTACATTGAACCCTTCTTTCCTGATAACCAGCAACCAAACAAACAATCAAACAAACAAACCTTGTGCCTATAACTAGCCTAGCATCTTAAACTTTGAGCTTCTAAGACCTAAAACCTTTACTTATACAGAGAGATCCATCTCTGGACCCAGGAGGGATAGATCCTGAGATCTGAAAGTGGTTTGATGTTGTCTCATCTTTTGGTCTTGCCAATCTGGCCAAAACATGGGAACCCCAACACTAGCTAAACAATCATTCGAACTGGTCAAACAAGCTCTTACTCAAACACCAGTCTCGATTAGTCCATATTTTACCAAAGATTTTTACATATTTTCCTTTGCATTTGAACATACAATAGCTGTAGTTTTACTTCAAAAGCATGATTTGGGGCGAGAACAACCAATAACTTTCTTTAGTAGGGCCTTAAGGGATGCTCCTCTCAAATATAACATCATGGAGAAGCAAGCATTAGTGAAAGCATTAAAAGACTTTAGGGTCTATATTTTACACTCTCACATAATTGGTTTTGTTCCACATACTTTTGTCAAGGACATTCTAAGTCAAGACCCTGATGGTAAAAGGGGAAAATGGATTGCAACTATTCTTGAATATGACTTAGAAATTAGGCCCACCAAACTAGTTAAAGGGCAAGGATTAGCAAAAATTATGGCTGAGTCTAACTTCCAAGCACTTGACATAAATATGGTAGATGTGTTGGAAGAAATAGAAGAATCCACTGCTCCTTTTACTGAAGAAAATTTTCTAAATTCTCCTTGGTATGCTGACATTATTTATGTGCTTTTATATTTAAATGCCCCTCCTTCTCTGTCTAAAACTAAAGCTATATTTTTGAAACAAAAAGCTTTGAGTTTTTGCATATTAGATGGAGTATTATATTGGAAAAATACTGTTGGAATTTTGCTTAAATGTTTACTTGAAGATGATGCACGAAAAATCATGCATGAATTGCATGACGGAGAATGTGGAGGACACCTCTACTGGAAGGCCACAACAAACAAAATTCTTAGATCTGGTTACTATTGGCCTACCCTTTTCCCAGACACTCAAAAGTTGGTCATGTCTTGCCATAAGTGTCAAATCTTTGATGGCAAAAGAAAACTCCTTCCCTTACCCTTACATCCCATGAGAGTTGAGGCACCTTTTCAACAATGGGGTTTAGACTTCATTGGGGAAATTCACCCATCCTCCTCAGCTCAACATAAGTGGATCCTCACAGCCACTGACTTCTTTACCAAGTGGATAGAAGTTATACCCTCCAGAAATGCTAATGACTCTGTCATTATCAAGTTCCTTGAAACAAATATCCTATCCAGATCTGGTTGTCCCAGAAAAGTCATAACAGACAGTGCTGCTGCTTTTAAATCTAAGAAGATGGTTGATTTCTGTTACAAATACCACATAACCTTGGGCCATTCCACTGCTTACTATCCCCAAGGAAATGGATTAGCTGAATCTTCCAACAAGAGCCTCATCAATATCATTAAGAAACTGTTGGAACAGAATAAAAAATAATGGCACAGTAAGCTGGTTCATGCCTTGTGGGCTGATAGGCTAACTACAAAGAAATCAATAAACATGTCCCCCTATCAGCTACTCTATGGTATGGACGCATTTTTTCCCACCTCATTAGGAGTTCTAGTTATGAAACTCCTTCAAGAAGTGCAGATTGAAGAGAATGATATGCAAAGAAGAATAAATCAAACAATCCATTTACAGCAGACCAGAGAGGAAGTCTATGAAAGAACACAGTTAGTCCAAGAAAATATGAAGAAGCTATTTGATAAGAGGACTAAGGCAAACAATTTCCAAGTTGGGAATGTTGTTCTTAAATGGGATTCAAGAAGAGAAGAGAAGGGAAAACATGGAAAGTTTGAGAACTTGTGGAAAGGGCCATATATTATACATGCCGAGAGGGGTCACCATACATTTTTCTTGAAGGAATTGAATGGAGAAGATCTATATGGAGGTCCGGTCAATGGCAGAATGCTCAAGCATTACTTCTGCCAAGAATCATAAGTTTTAAAGCATTTTATTTTACCATTGTAAATATCATAGTCTTAACATTGCACTCAAAGTTATGAAAATAAAAAATACAAAAACAGAGAAAGAAAGAAAAGAGGGCAGATTGTGAAAACAAGAAAGGTATAGCCCCATGCCAAAAAAGAGAAACAAATCTAAAAGTGTGCAAGCTCAAATGCCACTCCTAAAAAACACACTTCTAGTTAGTCAAACAGTTTAATCTTGACTAATTAGCTTTAAATTTTCTGTTGATAGGATAGTGAATTTGATTTTCCAAACTGTTTAAATCTTGGTTTATCAGTAGATAGATTAGGCTAGAAATTAAAGGTTCAAACATGCTCAAAATCTAAACCTGAGTTTCCAAAGAGAAAGTGACTCAAATCTGTTTCAAGTTCTGGGTCAAAAGATGTAAAAATCTGGTTCTAATTAGCTAAAAATCTGAACCAGTTAGCAAAGGAAAGACGGCTCAAGTAAGGGTCAAAACAGAGCTATAAAAAGAGGAAGGAAATGCTTTGAAAATTTAGATCTTAAGCCTTCATTTTTTGTTTTAATTTTGTGAAAAATAATGTCTATGTGCAGTAGTTCTTATGCCATAGATCAGCATCAAGTCAAACAGCTTAATCTTCACTTGAATGCTTTTTAAAATTTCTGTTGTAGAAATTAGAGAATAAAGTCTGTTGGACAGTTTAATCCCAACAGACAGTGGATTAGGTAGAGAATCATGTGGACTCAACTGTTTGATCTGAGTCCATGGAGAAATAAGGAGTAGAAGTAGATTAGTTTTCCTGCTTTCAAAAGAATAAAATGTAGTGAAAGAGTTTGCCAATCCAAGTGCACTCTAAAGAAGAAAAAATGTTAGATCAGTAGGATTGGGTAGGTAGACAGGTTGTATTGATGAAGTTCCATTGTTGATCCATGAATGCTAATATGTTTCAGAGCAAAAGAAGATCATCCACAGAAAGAAAGGCAACCCTATGGATGAGGCAACTGCTCAGCCTCCCACATAATGCAAGTCTGAAATTCTTGATGCCTTCAAAAAAGGCACCATCCCCAAGTGGAGCCACTGTTAACCACCCATAAATTTTGTCATACCAGGTGGTGGCTAAATGATGTTGGATAGCCTTCAAGAAAAATTTTCATTGCTAAAATTGCTGATGCTTAAAGTCTTTTAATAATATCCTATCCTTTGGATAAACGTCACTGCTTTTCCCCTTTTCAACTCCGAATTTCTGCTGTCATTACATGAAGAAAAACTGCTGCAAGCACCATTTTTTCCCCTTTCCCCTTCTTCCAAAACTAACCTCATCTTTGTCTTTCCTTCTCCCATGAAATCCCTCATTTTCATGATTTTTTCCCTTTCCCCCTCATCGAAACCCTTTGATAAGGTTTAAAGACTCCTTCTTTGCCTTATCAGAACCCCTCTAAGCCTTTGAAAACCATTAAAAATCCATGAAAAATTCACATTTGGACACATATGGGTCTTAGCCCCCTTCGGCCAGCTCCCTCGACCTTTTCCCCACGTGACCCGGGCGCCGAAACTAGGCGCTAGCCCGAAAAAGCGCTTAGCGCGTTTGGTCATCGGGAGCATTTGTCACCGTTGATTTTCCCGACCCATCCAACAGTCGTCGAAATCCCATCACACCCATGTTCCCCACTCCTGTTCACCGCCTGATCGCATCACAACCGTCCATTTAACCCACAGATCCGACGACCCATTTTCATCCGCCCGGTGGTCCTCGCGCCACGATCACTGTGCAGAAATCGGCGGTATCCATCGAATCGCTTTCAAGTGCAGGGTGGTTTTCTCCCGATCGACAGCGATTCCACTCACCGATTGACGCGTGGCTTGGGCACTGTTCACCAAACCGCCGTCCATCGTGCGTTAAAGTTCGGACGTGGACCCGGCGCGATATGGACGTCCACGGTCCGATCTGAGGCCGCCCATCGAAAGACGATCGCTCACCGAAGATGCCCACACGATAACCAGGCTCCGACGCAGCGTTAATAGCATCTCCATCGTCAATCTGATCTACAGATTGAAAACAGAAAAATTCATCGCCCGTTTTCTCCGTTTTAACTTTCCACCTGCACTCTCAACCGTCGATTTCGCGCAATCGACGACTCCGGTTCAAATTCCTTTTCTGCCTTCCCTTTGAATTCCTCTGATCAATCTCAATCGTTGGATGATTCCATCCAACGGCCATGCTCCCTCCATGTGCCTTCTGAAGAAGTTAGTCCATACATGCAGGATTTCATAATATTTATTCATATTTTGTAGGGTTAAATGGTTTTGTCGCCATTTCTGGATAAATTTCAGAGACAGAGGGTGACGATCCTCCTGCCTCTGATCGATCAAAAATAATCATTTGCGGGTTTTTAATTCACGTTTCATAGATGATTCATAAGGCATTGATGCCATATCACCCCTGCGCAGCCCTATATACCAGCAAAAACATAGTAAATCAGGCACAGTCAAAGAGTATCAGTGCCAAAGAAAAAATATATCAAGACAGAAAATTGAGGATAGATCTACGGGGATTACAGCTAAAAATGGATTATCAAAAGCCTAAACCACAGTTTAAAAGAAAATCATGACTGTTTTATCGGAAAAGAGACCTCCACTATCACCTCAGGGGCTAACTAAAACTTCCAACCGCCGCAGAGCCACCTGCAGCCTCAAAGCAATCAAAGAAGGTCGAAATTATTACCAGACCAGGAGATATTTTGCATCAATATAGCTGAATAGTTATTTCATCCAAAGGAACTTATTGTAGCTGTCAGCAGAAGTTATTACAAGGATGATGAGGAGCCTTGGAGTCTACAAATTCTTTCCAGCAAACCTATTAGTTAATGTAAATGATTTTATACAGAGGACACTTATGCAAGTTGCTTCATTGAGCCCCCAAAGGCCAAGAAGCCATTCAAGTCTGTATTAATTAGTTTTTGAGATCTTTTATTGGATCTCACTTCCTCATTCTTCTATATATACTTCTAAAGAAGATGAGTGAGGGGTTGGTTGATCACTAGTTGTAATATTGGAACTCTCTGAAATAATACATAGTCTGTTGAAGTTGAAGAGAAAATTGAAGTCTTGGAGCCCTGATGATATTGTTGTATGCTTGTTACTATGAAGGCTCTATCATTGGATCCATGATATTGGTTGTTGGTGAAGTATTCTAAACTATTTAATGTTTTCTCCTGTTTTCATTTTGTTCCCTGATTTCTTACTACAATAGGTTGAAAGTTTTAGGCTAAGAAATGATTCTTGAAAGCACCTTAGACCTGTTCATGCTTCACTGTTTCATGTTTTCTTCTGCTGAAGTATTTTAGAGTCTTTAATCTCTCTCTTTAGTCTTCATACTTGTTTATTTCCTTAATAGTTCAAATAGTTGGTTTCAGCATGATTTATGGTTCTCCCTGCTTGTCTGCTGCCACTTTAAAACTATCATTGAAGTCTCCCTTTGTAGTTTTCTGTTTACAGTGAGTCAAGGAGGTCTGTTTCGATCTTGCCCTTTGTCTTTACTTAAAAAGTTGTCTCAAAGGTCTTTATAGTTGTAATCATAGATGTGTTAGGTGTTCCCTCTTTTATGACTGCAATTATCAGTGAGTCTTTTATGTTTTCTAAGTCATTTGAAATAAAATCTTTAAGGAAATAGGGTGTTCCCCGAATCTTAGATTTCATTTTAAAAGTTGTTTTGAAATCATTGTTTACTTAAAGGTGTGATTTGTAGAATTCATGGTCAGCCCTGTCTATCAAAAAGCTCTTTATTGTTCAAATTTTGTTTTCAAATTCCCTTTGTTGAGAATTAAACTTCTCTTTTCAAATCATTGATGTCCATCTCATTCCAAAAACCAAAGGATCCTGTGGCCAAGTTAGATTTTCCCTCTGATATCTCATATCCATTGATAAGTATGTTATGACCTCTTTTTGACTCCATTGCCCAACGAACCAGATGTTCCTCCATTCTATTTATCTTTCCTAGGTCTTTCATGTTCTGTTGTATCAACCCAACCAAACAAACAAACAAACACATGCACTTAATAACTAGTCTAAAATCCATACTCTAAGCACACAAGATAAACCTTTGCAAACAAAAATTCGATAGATCTCTCTCTGAGAACAGGAGGACTAGATCCTGGGACTCTAAAGATTGGTTCTGATGTTGCCTTGTCTTTTGATTTTCCAAACTATCAAAACACGGGACACCAACACCTCTTCAGGTTCCAGACGATCCAGGATCAGTTGATTGCCATGGTGGTTAAAGTGAATGATGATGTTATGGTGAGGAATACTCTAAATTTAGTCAAAAATGATTTGGAAATGTTTGTCCAAAGCATCTTGGGCATACAATACCTTCCAAGCGGGGATGACATGTGGTCTATCCTCCGACAAGAGGAAATTCGTCGGATGACCAAGAGACAAGCTAGCACCGGATCAAGAAAATTGAAGAAGGAGGAAGAGGAAGATACAGCCTTAGCATATGAGAAGAATCAAGGGAAAAAGAAGCGAGATATATCAAATATAAAGTGTTTTAGATGTGGTGAACTTGGACACTTCACCACCAATTATCCTCTAAGGAAGAAGGACAAGGAAGGTTCTAGTTCCAAGGTTGTGATAGCTCAAGAAGATGATGGGTCCAATGATGATGTGGTCATTAGTTCTCATGTTCCTCGAGAGAAGAGGTGGGTCGATATTGATATGTAGAGCAGCTATAGATTGGAGGTGGGATCCTTGAGGTGCCCAACTCTTGGATCACATATGTGCTACAAGAGCCTTAAGATAGTAGCGAGATGACTGGAGCAGTGAGTGCAAATGATCATAGTGAAGTAGAGGGCAGATTTGGGATGCTATAGAGGGAGCAGCGTAGTGCAGAGGCAACAACGACGTAGAAGAAATAGTTCAGAAGGGTTTATGGGACTTCAAAATCACATAGGATGCAATGCTTAAGCAGTGCAGAACTGTAGCAACGTAGTGGCTTCAGGAGGAAAACACAGAGCAGTATCCAAGGGAGCTTCAGTGATGAGATGCTGCCCGACTAACATTTTTTTCAGTGTTAGGGAAGGGTTCCTTCAGTTTCTTACTTCTCAACAACCAATTTGTAGTGCAACAATTAGCAGTGGTAGTGTTATAGGAAACACGATGCAACAAATTTGAGAGGGAGTTGCAGTACAAATGTGGCAGTGACTATGGCAGAGTCATGGGAAACAGTATATAGAGCATCAATAGAAAAATGATGGAGGGCAATAGGCCAAGCATTAGCATGGGGAACGATGCCATAGATCAGGGCAATACTTCGGTGTGGCTGTATTGCTAGAGCACACTCCCCGCTAAGAGGGAATGTTGAGATTTTAGATTTTGGTGTAGCATCGAATGTGCTATAGCTCCAAAAATTTGCGGAGGATCCAGAGTACATGAGATCTCCAAGACCCAAAAAACATTTGGAGAAATTCCATCCGGCTTAAGACATATTCAAATAATTAATATTTTTAATTAATAACCCTATGTCTAACTTAGGAAATTTAAAATATCAAAGTGAATTAAATTAAACATGCGATGAGAATTTTCTAAGTGATGTGGATCAAGAAACTTATATTCTTAGGCATTTCTTAGATTAGATCACGTCCGTTGGTTTTCCAACGAGAAAAGTCTAAGAGAAGGGCTTGGGATCAGTTGGAGAACACACACATTGGCAGAGCACTGAAGCTAAGCTGGAATTCTAGGGCATGGTTTGCTAAGAATTTCAGGAAGAGTTTGCAGCACAGAGAGGGGTATTATTGGTGAGGGATGATCTGATCCCAGGCCAAGAATAAAACAACAGAAAAGAGGAAACATATCCAGCAATGTAGATGCCAGACAGCGCTACGCAGTCCAGCCAGTATTGGGGAGGAATGATCTAATCCCAGACCAATAATACAACAGTGGCAAAGAGGAAGCATATCTAGTAGTGCAGAGGCTAGCCAGTGCTACATAGTCCAACCAAAGGTCAATCAGGGGCAACGCAGAGGGAGCAGGATCCATTCAGGGCTGACGCAGGCCCAGTTAGGGCAGTGTAGGGGCAGCGTAAGCCCAGAGAGGGTGACATAGGCCCTTCCAGAGCAGCACAGAGGCTAATGCAAGCCAGTAAGGCTGACGTAGAGGGTCGAGGAGCAATGCTGGGGTTTCCGGTGGGCCAGAAAGGGATCAAAATCTGTAAATATCGTTTGAGGGTGTGAATTAGCCATATTGTCTATCTCTAAATGAAAGAGGTATTATTGCCATGATTTTCTCTGTAGGGCTAACCATGTCTGGTGCCTAGTAATTGTTGTATTCATATTCTGCATAATAATAAAACCCTCCAGAGCTAGCTGCACCGGTTTTCCCACATAGGGTTTTTCCTGGGACATTTGTCCGAAAAATATGTGTGTCTCTTTGTCATATGAGCATTATATTTAGTAAATGATCCGTATGTGTTAGCTGCTATTTGTGTTTAATTCACTTTTTTTCTGAATATTCATATTAATAGCTTTTATAAATAATCAAGTAGGAGAAATAAATCAATGGTTAGCAGTAAACAGTTAGTGCAGGTATTTGGATTGTGTGTGGATTCCTTAGCAATGTGTGGAGACGATACACCTAGTTAACAGTGATGGAGACTTTCAAGTTATGTTTATGGTACTTGGTGTGTGTATGGATGAGTTTTAGCTTGTATGATCAGTTGCATAGTCTAGCATTGATGATTTGAAGGTTAGATAGGTGTTGGAACTAATTGGAGAGGTTTTTGATGATCCTAACTGATGTAGAGATGTAATTTCCTTACGTTGATGTTATTTATGTTGCATAGGTATTGTAGAAGGTTTTCATGATGCATTAAGGGGTCAAATTGCTTTAGGAAGGTTGTCACAATGTCCCAAGCATTCTCCTGAAGATCAACTCCAAGAGGTGTTTGAAACAGGTGTAGAGCTTGGGTTTTTGAATTTATACACTACTGTCATGGAGGAAACTAACATATATACGATATTATTGTGAAGGAAACAAGTGTATGTAGGCTAAAGGTGATTTTCCCCGCATTCCAAGCACTTGTCAGCTATTTTTTGGTTTTTTCAGTAGTGTTTTTATCGGTATTTTTTATATAAGGTAGAAAAAGTTTATTGGACTTCTAGAATATGATTAAAATATAATATTCATTAGTAAGTGAAGTAGTGTCTAGAATGGGTCAAGAAGAAATGAACCAAACCAATTCCAGCATATGAACAGAGCTCCACTACAGAATTGTAATTATTGATTTAACCATTACAGAAGATGAAAAATAGATGGAGATCATGAGTCTATTTGGTTGGTTCACTTGAAAAGAAAATGTGGTGGTTGTTTGAGCTTGGAGATTGTGTGTGAGAGAAGAGTAGTGTGTGCAAACTATGTAAGGAATTCTGCAGAAAATATTCAGCGATTCACAGTGGTAGAAGATGGTAGCAGAACTATGATTCAACGAAGATCTTATACAATAGTATGGTAATGGAGTATGAATGATTGTAGATAATTTCCTTTATGATTTATCATCATATTTTCATCATATTATCCTTAATGTATGAAACATGTACTATTGATGGGATTTTTACAGTGATTGAGAGAGTTGTGCAGATTTGTTTTTGTGAGATTGCTATATTGTATTGAGCATATGTTGCTAGAGGTTGTTGTGTTGTTCTAGTTAAGTGGTTCAGATTGACTATAGTATTAAAGATTTTGAAATAAGGGCCAGATAGAAGAGTGGAGCGAGCGCTCCGACAAATTTAGTACAAAGAATAAATTTCTTCATAATTCCAATGGGTGTTGGGAAATGATTGTTGATCACATGGTGTTTGTAGAGTCATGAGATGAGGATCATAGTTCTCACTGATAGTATCCATTTGTATATTATATGTAACTGAATTTATTGATGACTAATATAATTATTTGAGTAACACAATAGTAGCAAGGGTGTGTTTTGACCCGAAGGGGGTTTTCCACTAGAAAAATATTGTGTCCTCTTGTGCATGTTTATTTGGCTATTTGTTATGGTTATCATGTGTTTTTATGTATTATTTAATATAATGACAGGTTAATCATTTTTATTTCAGTATTTGAAAAAGATTTAAAAGTTCATAAACACAGTCACTACTAATTCACCCCCCCTCTAAGTAGTGATAACATTTCCAATGATTGGTATCTGAGTGGGGTTCTCTTGGTGAAGCTTTTTCACTTGAGAGAAGACCATGGGATTATGGCAAAGTATAAGAAGAAGAGAACTCAAAAAAGGAAGAGATCCAAACAATACAAGAATGGTGAAAAAACTTGAGAACCTATTCTGCTGGTAAAAGGTATGTCAAACAACATTTTCAGTCATGGAAATTTTCCTTGCCAATCTAGTGATGATGATTTTGGGGTTATTGAAGAAGTTGATGATCTAAAAAGTTTTGAAGTTTATTCCTCCAAAAGTGAGGAATCTGAATGTGAAGAGATTAAAAGAATAATGACCCTTGAAGCCAACAACAAAGCTCAAACAATGTTGATAGAAGAACTTAATATGGAGAAAAAATATATGAAGAAATTTCTTTAGATTATTGAAGAGAGAGAACATGCTTTCAAAGAAGAGAATTCTGATATGAAAAAATAGTCGAAGAAAAAAAGTAAAATTGAAGAGGAGATTGGTAGCTAGCTCAAGAATCAAATCAACCACTATGAGTAACTAGAATTTGAAATAGAAAAGATCATCAAGAGAACAAATGAGGCAGTAGTTGAAGAGCCCAAAGTAGAAAGTTCAATCAACAATGAAGGAAACCTTCATAAAAATCGAGTGCCAAGTCAAGAGCCCAAAAATGTGCCAAGGAAAGATATGATAAATGCAGTGTTTTAAGTGTAAAAAAATTGGGTACAATTCAGCCAATTGCAGGAACAATAAGATAAATCATTTAAAGCAAAATAAGTAGCGAAAGAAGGAAAATCCTCAAAGATTTGTCCCATAAGTTTTTAGGTATAAAAATTTCCTTTATGTGTATTGTTGCTTATGTAATGATTTTGGTCATAAAAGTGATGATTGCAAGACCAACGGATCAGGGAGTAGAAATCACACCAACAAAATATTTGAAGATTTTCCAACATTTATTGGGCACATTAGTTGTTATGTTTGTGATAATGTGGGCCATAAGGCCAAGGATTGCAAGCTTCCAATGTATTTCAAGAACTCAAATCAAAGGAATAAATTCATGCAAATCCAATAATTCAAGAATCCAAGTAAGAATATGACTTCCAAATATCAACTGCACAATATCTGGAGAAGAAAGGAGCTACAAATCACTCCCACTAAAATCTAAGGTCTGCATGGTCTCATGGGGAGCATATGGTTTCATTATGGATTTGATGTGGATCATTAAAGGCATTTCAATATTGGAAATTTGTGAATGAGCATTAAGTTGCATGATTTTGTAGCACTTACACTTGTTGTTGCAGGAGACTATTTAGAAATGACACATGTGTAGGGGGGGCATCTCACATGTTTTCATTTTCTGGTGGTTTATTGACGACATCATGATCCATGAGATTATTTGGAGGAGGTTGCTATGTTTCTCATGATTATATATTTATCTAAAATTGGTCATTGTAGGAGATATTATAGGTTGAGGAGAAATATATTGAGTTTAAATGGCCTATATGATTCTCCATAGTCTTGTATTAGTTGCATGCAATTGATTATTTTCAGAATGATAGTTGTTTTGAGCATTCATTCAAAATTTCCTTTATATGAACACATTGTGTATGTTATTAGTGAGAGAGATCAACATGAATTAGTTATAGTGATTAGAAGGCACAATATATTTGTAGATGAGATAATTTTTTATTGAGCTATGTTGCTGGTGTTTATGCTCAATATGCATGATTTTGGATTCTCTACTGCTATTGATTTTTCTTACATATGATGTGATGTTAGTTGCATCAGATATTGATCCATTGGTCACATGATCTCTCATATATGTTCACTATTATCATTGAATATATTTATGGTTACTTGGCCTATGTTGCATTTAGTATATCTCCTTATGTTTCATTATTGCTCCATGTTGAATATTATCAGTTGTTTCTTAATGGTTGGCATTATGAATATATGACTTAGTGGTTACCAGTTACATGATATACTGGTACTTGTTGGAGGTTTTGTTGATCATATTTATTGTTTCATGGATCCATGGTTCACTTCCATAATATTTTGAGGCTTATCTTATGACGTGAGATGTGTTGACTTGATTTCTACCCTCTTGAGTGGTTGGTTGCCTGCCGTTGTAAATGGTGCAGATATTTTTTACATGTTTATTGCTTGTATAATATAGGCGTGTTGGTTGGTTCATTATGGATGATGTGAGATGATGGTCATATGTTTTTGCTTCAAGTTCATGAGCTATATTTATGTTGTTTTTATAGATTGGAGTTTTATGATGCTTAGTTGATGTCATACGCTCTTCATTATTACATATTTCATGTTGATTGGTCATTATTGTTATCACTTTATTTGCTGCTAGAAGATGGTGCCTTGATATATATGGATATATATTGTGCACATGGATGGTTGTATGCATGATGAGACTTATATATCGTTGATCATTAATCATCTTGTTGATTGGCCTAAATTTTTGTAGAACTGGTCAAGAATCTTATTCTTGGAGAGAGGCCTGAGTTTTGACCATGCTTTGAAAATTTTGAGTGTTATGTAACATCCACATGCTTCATATCGTACTTCATCAGATGCAATCATGTATCTTGTTTATGAAGCCATGTAATCAAGTGTTCATGTCATTGAGTTCATGTTGTCATGAGTTGGTGATAGGAAGGTTATGATTCATGAAAAGTTGGTGTTGTCGTGAGTTGTTACATCCACCCTTGGGATGTTGTATATCATGTCATAGTCATTTTTTAGCCTTGTATCTCATTATACAACCATGTAATACATTGCATTGCATATTATTTGTCATGGTAATGATGGAGAGAGAGATTTGGTGTCTAGTATCTATTGATGAGGGATGGACCAACCATTCATGCAGGTTGATGGGTGTTGTTTAAGTCATGTATTGTATATCAAACATATCATGTGTTGAGTCCCTTGATCCTTGAGGGGTAACCTTAAACTAGAAGTCATTGGTTACATGATGATGATGATGATGGTCAAGGGGAGCATGTCCATTATTATGTTGTTGGTTAGATATGGTTTGTTGTTGTTGCTACTACACTATGTTGTTATTGGGTTGGATGAGAGTGAGGTTGATATAGATGGTGATGCTAATTTGAGTGATGATTTTGTTGTTACTGCTTATTACATGTCACTTCTCATGTGATACTCGTGCTGCTAATGGAGAGAGTGTTGCTATTCATGGTATTTTTTTGTTGTTGCTCATGATGTTGTTGATTTGTGTGTTGCTGCTACTCCTTGAGAGCGGTCTTCATGGAGAGTTTGTTTCTTATACTTCAGGAAATATAAAAAGATATTACTTCTATTTTTTTGTTGTCATGCTACCTTGAGGAGTGTTGTTGTTCGTCAATGCATTATGATCTAACCTAACTACTGTCCAGGGGGAGTTGTGTTTATTCAACTATGGTTACTTTGATGAACTCAACCATTTTCCATTGATTTCAATGGGGGAGTCAGTGAGGAGTTTTTTAGAGGCCAGTTGGTTGGCTTAATTGTGGTTGCCATCAATGCCAAAGGGATATATTGTTGCCATTATGGCTCAATTATTGGTTGGAATTGATGTCATCCTAGTAGTATTGGTGTATTGTGTAGAAATTATACAAAAAGCATGTATATATTGGATTCACCTGATCTAACAATGTACTAAAGTTAAATACTGAATTGATTCTACAAATATTTTGCAAAATTAAAAACACAATCGCTAATCACATGAACATGAAGAAAGATCAATCACACACAACACAGATAGTTTCCTAGGGAAAACTTATAGCTAAAAACCCCACTATATTCTATTTTATATTAAGAATGGATCATGAAACAAATACAATGTATTTCTCTTCTCATAAGAGCCTCCAAAATTCAGCTATCTGTCTCACACTGCCCTCACAGAAAAATGACCAATACTTAGTCAATTTTCAGCCTCTTGACAGCTTGCATTGCTTGCGTAATCCCTGATGGTCAAGGTCCCTAAAATATAGGAATTATTGCCTTCCTTGACTGCACAAGTATCATGGGAAATCCAATGGGTGGTTGGTTGCATGTGTGCAAGCCAATAATGTCACAACTGATAGTAAACTTCCCTTTCACCTAGAACTCAATCGGGTCTCCACTGGATCTAACATGCATGCAGCTAATAATAGTAAATCCTCAGTTGCATGTGAGATCACTGCATGTGAATTAATTAATATTTAATTCACTTGATCTCTCACTACTTGTATCTTGAGTTACAAATAGCACAACTTAGTTTAACTCACTCAAATTAGTTAAACTATTTACAACTTGCATTAACTATTGTACCACTACACTTCGAACTTTGTTACAACTAGAATTACTATGCATGTCCCACCAACCAACCTCTAACTGGAAATCCACTAGCTAACTAAATTTTCCACTTCAGTTAACTCATTCAATTCCACATTGAGAATAGATTACAATTTAATTTCCATCTAAATTAAGGTATAAAAAAATATACATGCACCCAAAAATAGCACTATGGGCCCCACCCTAGTTTGGGTGCTTAATGCACTAGGCATGGGTGCTGAATCTTCTTGTTGAATCTAAACACTCCCTCTCAACAAGAAAGGGATTATCCTTCACCCTGATCCTATCTCTATGGTACTTGAATTTTCTCCTGGTGAGTGTCTTCGTCAGAATATCTGCATCCTGATCTTCTGTGGGAATGTACTTTAGCAACATGATTCTTATCTGCACACAAAGTATGAGATGATGGTACTAGATATCTATATGCTTGGACCTATCATGAAACATAGGATTAATCAAGAGTTTAATGCAACTCTGATTATCACGCTGAATCACTGTCAGATCCATCTGAGAACCAAACAAACTAACCAAGATCTTTCTCATCCAGATAGCCTCACATGCAGCTTGAATTTTTTCCATGTATTTTGCTTCCACTGTACTAAGTGCCATGGATCATTTCTTCCTACTGTACCAGGAAACTACTGTCGACCCAATGTTAAAGATCCCCCCTGATGTGCTCTTTTTGTCCAATGGACTGCCAACCCAATCCGCATCCATGAAGTCATGAAACTTCACTCCATCCATTTGTCTGTACCATAGAACATACTTTGATGTGCCCCTTAGGTATCTCATGACATGCTTCCTCGCCTTCCAAAAGAGATCGGTAGGCTTAACCATAGCTTGACTCAACTGGTTAACTATGTAGCAAATTTTAGGTATCATGATCACTAGATACATTAGAGAGCCAAATAACTGTCCATAGACAGTAGCATCCACTACTTCTCTAGAAGTAGCATTCTCTTTCCTCAAATTTCCTGCAAGAGGAGTATCCATGGGTTTGCAGCTCTCCATGTTAAAATTATTGAGTATATCCTTTGCATACTTTCCTTGAGAGACAAAAATTTCACTATCTCGCTGCCATATTTCCAATCCAAGGAAATAATGAAGGAGTCCCATTTCCTTCATTTCGAACTCCCTTGCAAGATCCTCCTTGCATGAGTGTATCAGATGCTCATCACCAGTAAAAATTAAATCATCAATATAAAGAACAATGATCAATAACTTACCCTCAACAACAATCTGGTACAGGTTTGCATCTACTTCACTTTTGGTGAAGCCCAGTCCGTTGAAATAGCTGTCTATTCGAGTGTACCAAGCATGGGAGCCCATACAATGCTCTTTTGAGTCGGCACACATGCGACTCACTATTGAAAATCTTGAAACCTTTAGGCTGCTCTATGTACACCTCTTCCTGAATGATCCCATTGAGAAACATATTTTTCACATCCATCTTATGAATGCGCTAGCCCATCTACATTGATAGTGCAAGGATGGATCTTATGGAAGAGTACCTTGTGACAGGTGCAAAGGTCTTGTCATAATCTATCCCCTCGATCTGTGAGAAACCCCGGGCCTCAAATATGACCTTTTATTTCTCCACACTCCCATCAGCAGCTTGCTTTACCTTGTAGATCCATCTCGAGCCTACCACTGATTTGTCAACTAGGCTTGGGAAAATTTCCCATGCACTATTTTTGACAATAGAGTCATACTCCTCCACCATTGCACCAACCCAAGTAGGCTGCCGCACTGATCCCTGAAAGGAAGATGTTTTAGTCACAATAAATTTTCTCATAAGAGCCATGTATCCAGTAAATCGGTTAGGATACTGTCTCTATCTACATTGTGAAGTAGGGGATCCTACATTATGTGCAGCATCAAGTCTCAACCTATCAGCTTATGTGGTGCACCTTCTGCCATTTTTGATGGATGGCTTTGCATGAGTGATTTCCTCCACTCCATGAACCTACTCATGTGGCTAATCCACATCTTGAGACTCATCCTTGGGAACCAATAGTTCCTCCTCTGCATGCAAGTCCAGCTCCCTCTCAAGGGACAACTGCATGGCTTTCCCCTCATCAAATTTTATATCTGTTGCACAACTGTAATTCTGCTGTTTGGAAAATACACACGATAATTATGGGGTCTTTTTGTGTACCCCACAAAAATACCAACCTTAGCTGTTGGTTCCAACTTCTTCATGGTGTCCTTGGTCACATGCACATAAATAAGTGAGCCAAAAACCTTAAAGTGTGAAACATCAGGTTTCTTACCAGTGAAAGCTTCTTTAGGTGTACTCATGCCAAGTACTCTACGAGGACAACGGTTTTGCACATAAACTACAGTGTTGCATGCTTCTGCCCACAAATGCATTAGCAGGCCCTGATCAAGCAACATTGCTCATGTTGCACCCACGATCATTATGTTTTTCCTCTCCATGACCCCATTTTGTTGTGGGTTATGAGGCGCTATGAGTTCTCTTCGAATTCCTTCTTTTCTACAGAATTTATTGAATTCATTAGAGATGTTTTCTCTATCATTATCACTCCTAAGAGCCTTCACTTGCTTTCGTGACTCTTTCTCCACCAATGCCTTAAACTCACAGGACTTAGAAAATGTTTGATCTTTATTTTGCATGAAGAAGATCCAAAATTTACGAGTAACAAAGATTACATAGTACGTATGTTTTGCTGTTGAAGCAACTGAGAATGGTCCACACATGTCTGAGTGAACTCTCGCAAGGATCCCTGAAGCTCGTTTCTCCTTCTCATGAAAGGTGGAATTCAAATACTTCCCCATGGTGCAACCCTTGCACTCATCTAACTGAGAAAGTGTTCCCATTGGAAGGCCAACATAAATTTTCTACATGAATTTCAAGGCTCCATGATGAAGATGGCCCAATTTCCTGTGCCATAATTCGCCCTCATCTTGACTCACCACTTTTTCCACCTTGCCCATCATGGCAGTGCAGCCATCTACCTCCAGCTTGTAGAGATTATTAACTCAAATCCCTATCCTCTTGGCTTGACCCATTGTTTTGTGCCGCAGGAAATATTTTCCATCACTAAAACAATGTCACAGCTTCTTTCCTCCAACGTTGCGACTAGGACCAGTTTTTTCTTCAGACTTGGTACATGCATTACATCTTTTAATTTAAATGGTTTACCTGGCTCCCTCTGAAAGGTAATGGGACTAATCCTGATAGCACTATACCATCCGTCGTCGCCCATTTCAATATGCATCTTGAGATCTTTCTCCTCCAAGTCACTGAAAAGTTCCTTATCTCCTGTCATGTGAAAGGAAGCACCACTATCCAAATACCACACAGATCCCAATGCACTTGACACCGTGCATGCGATCAATGAGAAGTCAAGCTCAAATTGCAAGGCAAGGGCCTCACCAGTTGCAGATCCAACAACCTTCTTGTTCTTCTTCTTTTGTGGACAGTTAGTAGCAAAATGATCGTGTTTGTGACAGTGAAAAAAATTCACCTTGGACATGTCCTGCTTCTTGCCTTTGGACTCAGATTTAGAATGGAATTTCTTCACATTCCCCTTCTTTATCTTGGCATCCAAAGAAAAATCCTCTTCATCATCACTATTAGATGAAGAGTCATCTCTGGTGTTCCTTCTCAACTCCTCCTACACCAAATCCGACCACAGCCATTCCCAATCTGGAAAATTTCCCTGTCCGTTGATAGAGTCTTCATAATTGTGCCAACTCTTAGGAAGTCTTAGGAGAGCCAAGCTCACAAAATAATCATCAACAACTATTATTCCCACACTCCCCAGTTCATCCCGACACTGGAAAAAATTCGTGAGATATTTTGGAATGGTGTCGCCCTTTCCCATCTTGATCTTCTTGATTTTATCTTTGAGCACCAATTTCCTATGGTCGATGTTGCTTTGGAATAGATCTGTCAAAGCCTTCCACATTTCATATGGTGTGGCTTTCCCATGGAGGCTTGAGAAAATGTTGTCTCGTACTCCATCCAATAGGATCCTCCTCGCTTTTTCCACTTTCTTTTTCCATTCATCAAGATTTGCAACATCTACAACATCGAGCTTAGGAACATATTTTTCAATGAATTCCTTCAACCCATTGTATTCGAGTAATGCCTCCATCTTGTCCTTCCAAGAAATGTAGTTTGATCTTCCCTCGAGTTCATACTCTAACCTCAAGCCATTGAAAGCCATTTCGATCTTGAATCAGTTGTAGCACCAAGAAAGTCTTTCTACAAATTCGAATTCTATCCAATCACAAACTTAGCTCCTGCTTCACTTTTGCAATTTCCTGTGCTCTGATACCATGTAGAAATTATAAAACAATCATGTATATCTTGGATTAACTCGATCTAAAAATGTACTAAATTTAAATACTGTATCAATTCCACAAATCATTTGCGGAATTAAAAACACAATTGCTAATCACATGAACATGAAGAAAGATCAATCACACACAACACAGATAATTTCCCAAGGAAAGCTTACAGCTAAAAACCCCACTATATTATATTGTATATTAAGCATGGATCATGAAACAAATACAATATATTTCTCTTCTCATAAGATCCTCCAACATTCAACTATCTATCTCACACTGTCCTCACAGAAAACTGACCAATACTTAGTCAATTTACAGCCACCTGAAAAACTGCCTTTCTTACACAATCCTTGATGGTCAAGGTCCCTAAAAGATAGGAATTATTGCCTGTCTTTACTGCGCAAGTATCATGGGCATTCCAATGGGTGGTTGGATGCATGTGTGAAAGCCAATACTGTCATAACTGACAATCAACTTCACGTTCACCTAGAACTCAATTGGGTCTCCACTGGATCTGACATGCATGCAACTAATAATAGTAAATCCTCAGTTGCATGTGAGATCAATGCATGTGAATTAATTAATATTTAATTCACTTTATCTCTCACTACTTGTATCTTCAGTTACAACTAGCAGAACTGAGTTAAACTATTTACAACTTGCATTAACTAATGCACCAATGCACTTTGAACTCTGTTACAACTAGAATTACTCTGCATGTCCCACCAACCAACCTCTAACTCGAAATCCACTAGCTAACTGAATTTTCCACTTCAGTTAACTCATTCAAGTACACATTGAGAATATATTACAGTTTAATGTCCATAAAAATTAAGGGATAATAAAAATAGAAATGCACCCAAAAATAACATTGTGGGCCCCACCCTAGTTTGGGTGCTAAATGCAACCAGGTGCTTAATGCACTAGGCGTGGGTGCTAAATCTTCTTGTTGAATATCAACATATTGTTGGTCTAAATTTATGTCAACCTGGTAGCATGTGATGGAGAGTCTTGTTTATGCACATGTTTGGTTGCTTATGATAGTGAGATGGTAACGTGTCTTGTGCATTGGTTGTAGATCATGTTTATGCACATGTTCGATTTCGTATACTAGTGACATGGTACTTGGCTTGTGTATTGGTTGTAGATATTAGCTTGGTGGTTGCAAATGTTAGTGCAGGTATTTGGCTTGTGTGTTGATGCCTTGGTAGAGTGTGGATATGCTACACACAGTTGATAGTGATGGAGAATTTCAAGTTATTTTTATGGTACCTGGTGTGTGTATGGATGAATTTCCTCTTGTATTATTGGATGCAGAGTCTGTCATTGATGATTTGAAGGTTAGATATATTCTGGAAGTAGTTTGAGAGGTCGTCTATGATCCTAATTGATGTATAGATGTTAGTGCCTTATGTTGATGTTCTTGATTTTGCATAGGTGTTGTAGAAGGTTTTCATGGTGCATCAAGGGGTCAATTTGCTTTAGGAAGGTTTTTTCAATGTCCCAAGCACTCCCATGAAGATGAATTTGAAGAGGTGGTTGAAATAAGTGAAGAACGTGGATTTTTTAATGTATATGCTACTTTCATGAAGGAAAATAGTGTAAATATGCTATTATTGTGAAGTAAATAAGCATATGCATCTTGGAGGTGATTTTACCCACATTCCAAGCGCTTGTCAGTGATTTTTTTGTTTTGTTAGAAGAATTTTTTATTGGGATGTTTTTATATAAGGCCAAAAAAAGGTTATTGAAATTATAGAAGATGATTAAAGGAGAATATTCATTAGTAAGTGAAGTTACTGGCTCGATTGAGTCAAGAAGAAATGAATCAACCCACTTCCAACATATGAACATATGTCCACTACATAATTTTAATTATTGATTTAACCATTACGGAAGATTACAAAAATATGGAGATCATGAGTCTATTTAGTTGGTTCACTTAAGAATAAAATGTGATGGTTGTGTGAGATTGGAGATTGTATGTGAGAGAATATTGGTGTGTGAAAACTGTGCAGGGAATTCTGTAGAAAATCTTCAGGAGTTCACAATGGTAGAAGATGGAAACAAAACTATGATTCAACAAATATCTTATACAATAGTATAGTAAGGGAGTAGGAATGATACGGTAGATCATTTCCTTTGTGCTTGATCATCTTATTTTCATCATATTATCATTTAATATATGCAACAATATTATTGATGGGATTGTTGTAGTGATTGAGAGTTTTGTGCATATTTGTTTTACTGAGAATGTTATATTTTATTAAACCTATATTGCTAGAGGTTTTTGTGTTGTTCTAGTTGAGTGGTTCAAATTGACTCCAGTCTGAAATATTGTGAAACAAAGGTCAGATAGAAGAGTGGAATGGGGGCTTCGAGAAATTAATTACAAAGAACAAATTTCTTCATAATTCCAATGGGTGTTGGGCAAGGCGTGTTCATCAGATGGATGTCTATAGATTAATGAGACGAGGATCATAGTTCTCACAAGTAGTATCCATTTGTATATTCTATGTAACTTAATTTCTTGATGATTAATATAATTATTTGAGCATCGAAACAACAAAAAGGGTGGTTTTTTACTCGGTGGGGGTTTTTGACCAAAACAATATTATTTCCTCTTATGCATGCTTATTTGGTTATTTCCTATGGTTCTCATGTGTTTTTATATATGATTTATTGTACTGATGGGTTAATGAATGTTGTGTTTCAGTAATTTAAAAATATTTAAAAGTTAATAAATGCATTCACTACCAATTCACCCCTCCCCCTCTCAGTGGTGAGAACATTTCCAACACCAACAAATAAAAAAAGTGACCTACATAAAGTTAAATGTTAATCGATGATTCTTCTAGCATTATATCTTTTAAATCATTTATGGTAGCATGGTTAAATAATTGGCACAATTAGTGGCTTCCACCCAAATATAAACATTTGATACTATTGAATTTCCATGATCTTGGGTCTAGGGTAGAGACTTAAAATCATTGACACTACCAAACCAATAATCTCAACTAGAACTGCTTTGCACAACGAAAAATATAAAGCAATGAATCACATATGCACAAGTATGCATAATTTTTAACAAAATTCTACAATAATGTACAACCCAATCTTCATCATATTAAAACAAATATAAATAATACAACATTCTATGGTGTACAAGACACACCGACAAACATGTTGATCAAACTCGATGTCGTATGTTGTCCTACCGGTCCTTCGCTTCAGTACTACTCACTAGTTTCCAATTATTCCTTCAAAGGAGAACACATCAAGACTCTAGGAGGGTTGCCACCTAACACTATTGCAAGTCACTTCTTCTTGGTGTACATGGCTTGATCCAATTAGCTCTCTAGGTTGGAAAAATCCCAAGCTCCAATATTCTAGGCTAGAAGTCACTTTTTTCCATCAAAGTGTTGCACTTTCGACACCAAATTTCACCCAATCACGTTGCAACCAAAGTGAACCTTCTTGTTTGTTTCTCTAGGGCTATTTTAGGTAGCCAACACACTGCCCTCCAACATATCAATGAAACCCAATCCAACCACTGCAATATCTTCTCGAATGAAGACTCTTGATCACCTAATAATGCCTCCAAATTTCCTCCCACAAGCTTTTATAAGAATTGATCCAAAACTGGTCAACGCATTGACCCAACACAAAACCCAAATGTTGCTCAAAGTATGTTGTCTTTAAGTTGTTCCTAACTATGACTGGTTAGAGCACCCAACATGTTGCAACAACCCTTAAACAAGTCACCAAACAACTCCTCTTTTGTTGCGTCCTATTTAAGGTAAGGTAATCCGAGTGTGTGTTTTTTTCTGGGCACTTTGTAACCCCTAACACTTCCACACAATGCTCTTTTGGAGTGGCTAGGAATGTGGCCTACCATAGACCTCTAATGCCTCATATAGCCCACCAAAAACAATTTTCGTTACCTCTTTTTTGCCCTCAAACAGACCCATATTTCTCTTGTTGAAACTTGGCCTCTAATCTAGCACCTCTGCCCTCAAACAGCTATTCAGTCACCCTGAAATGATCCCTAAAATAGTCCCTCTTCCTCGTTGTTATTGCCTCCTAGTTTTGGCCTTCAACAAAGGTAATCCATCTCCTCTACGAGTCTTTCTGCCACCTTGTCTTGCACCAAATGGATGAGGAAATGCCTCCTCCTCACCTCATATTTACACACATAAGAGGGATTCTCAAAAAGTCATACTTGGGGCTTCTACAAATATCAAAAGGCTAAATAACATTAAGCCGGCCTTGACACTTCTTGTGAAAATCCACACTTTGACTTCAAAAATTCATAACTTCATTTCTAGAGATCCAATTTGAGTGATATTCGAAGCGTTGGAATTGGCATGCCAAGCTCTATCACCTAAAATTTTCTCATGCTCAAATTATTCATGGTTTTGGGCCAAATCCCGATGGGTGCAAAACCCCATGCTTGGGTTCCAAACCTACAAGTGACTCTTGTGGTGCTTTTCCCTCAAAACCCCTAACCCTAGGGCTTGGAGTACCTACCAAGCTAATAAAAAATCAATACTCCCTCTTAGCGAGGGAGGTAATTTCAAGACTAGGAAGTAAATCATCACCATCATCACTACGCACAACACTTGCCCAACTATTGGCACTCACAATTTCTACAATCCTTGTTCTATGAACTACGCTTCTCTCAGAAATGTCACTGTCACTGTTGGAAGCATTTTGCCTCTTCCTCTTCTTCGCATGTATCGCTTTCCAATCCCTCTGTGATTCCTTCTTGGCAGTTGTAGGAGCACCCTTGCTCCCCACCGACCACGCACTCTTCTTGGGCTGTAAAGTCTCCCTTGGAACCTACAAGCTCTCTCTAGAACTTAACTCCCTCTAAGCCTCTAGAATATGGACCTTCTTCATTGGAACTTGTACCTGCCCCTCTGACGCCTGTACCTACACATGCTTCTCTGGAACTTGTACTTGCTCCACTTGCTTCTTCTTTCCATGATTCTCAAGGTTTCCTGTCAACCTGTAGAGACCATTCCCTCTAACTCCAAGTGCAATCGCATTGGAACTAAAGCCTCTAGGTCTGAGTCTTGCCTGGCTATATCAAAAAAAAAATATAAGAATTTTATTTTGTAAATTCTATAATATTTTATAAAAAATCATATTTATGAAATATTCCAAAATAATTACACTCAAGTCACTATCTACTTTGTGATGTAACATCAAATTAAATGAATTATAAACCACACATCATCAATATTAGGTAGCTTAATGAATAATATTCATCTTCTTATCGTCTGATTAATATTCATATCTTATCGTCTTGTTTCATATAATGTCGTCCTTAAATTGGTGAACATATTTATGCTCAGTCCCCAACACCAATGAGAGGTGATGGACCACGATGAGCGACCAAATTTGAGAGGCTGCATTCATGATGATTCTGTGTAGGCTAGTCTAAGCTTTTAGTTGTGGTTAACATTATCTTACTAAAATGGTGAAGCATATTGTAATCAAATCCTTTTCTGTCTCTGCTAGTGTCTGGAATAATATATTTCACAATTTAGATAATCTATAACAATCATGTGCGCAAGAGGTTAAAGATTAGTTATATATATATATATATATATATTAATTTAATAATTTTTATATTTTAATATTTATTTATTTATTTCTAAATTTTATATAATATAATTCGTGTTAAATATCTTTGTGAAAATTCGTGTTAAATATATTTGATAAATAAAATATATTTATAAATATAGAAAATATTAAAGTAATCACTCACGTTGTTGGAAAAAAAATGAGAGTATATATATATAATCCATACCTCCAATCAATATTATTATTTAGATAATAGATTGATGAAAAATAAAATAATTTCCTTGACACTTTTAATTAACCTTATATATAATAAGGTAATATATAAATACTAAAGAAAATAAGGAGAAAGTAATTATGAATCACTTTATTTTTAGAACATAATGAGACCACTCGATTAGATATTTATAAAAACGTGTTACAAAATATAATTTACCTAAATATGTTTGAACTTAACTAACTCCTTAAATATTTAAATATCCTAGCATCCCCAAAGACCAATTTAAAACAAAATTAAAGAATTTACAGAGTAGTAATTTAATAACTATAAGGAAAGTAAGAGTTTCTTTTGTTAATTTTAGGAAAGTATTTGATATTTAATATTTTTTTAAAATAAAGGTTAAGGAAATTATTAGGTTTCAAGTAATAAAATAAAAATTATATATTTCTAACAAAATATATTGTTGTTAAACATAATTTTATTATATATATATATATATATATATATAATATGTGTTAAATATATTTGATAATATTGATAATTTTTTGTGGATATTTTATTTGACAAATTGTCCTAATAAATCTACTAAGATATATTAGACAATTTTAGATCTACATTATCATAGTTAATTTCTCTTTAGATTTATGGATTTTTTATTTAATTCTTATTGTGTATACATGCAAATTATAACTATAGAGAAAATAGAGAACAAATAGAAGTAGTCACAAACCACAATAATACAAGATATGACCTCAAAAACCCTTTCAAGAGAAAACCTAGTTGGAAGGAGTGAGATCTATGGCCCATGGACTACTCTATTATCTCTTTCTCTAAATGGAAATGGATGCACATAGAAAGGAGTGAGATCTATGGCCCATGTACTACTATAATATATAAACCCTCTTTCTTTTCTCTCCTCTCTATCCATTCTCAACTACTCTACGCATCTATGGAAAAAAATGTACTCAGATAGAATGGAACCCCTTTTCCTACTAGTGGCCCTGGTTATAACATAATCCAATCGCCATTGGTAGTTAAGTTTGACTCCAACTCTTAACTAGAGTTATAATATGTACTCTTCTAGAGACATGTTCATCATGGTCATGTGGTTAGCAAATTTTCCATGAATAATGGTGGCTAATGTGGCATCCTCTTGAATCATTGATCTGAATGTGATCAAAATTAAGTGCTGAGGTAGAATTGATTAATTTCCATTAGTGAATTGATTGTTAACTGAATTGCTTAATGTGGAAGACTCACTAGTAGAAAATGCTGAAATTAGTGACTAGGCGACTACAAAATTTAGTCACCGCAATTATTTTGAGTGAATTACTACTAAATTTAAGCAATTTTAAGTGACCAAACTAAAAATGACTAACTTAAATGACTAATTTAGTATAGAGATAAAATATACGACTATATAATAAGTGACTAAACTAAAAACGACTAACTTAAATGACTAATTTAGTCTATGACTAAAATATATGACTACATAATAAGTGAAAAAATTAATAATGATTAACGTAAATGACTATTATAGTCCAAGAATAAAAATATGACCAAATAACAAGTACAACAAGTATATGATTTAGTCATTTATGTTAGTAATTTTTAATTGTGGTGGATAATTGTTTTCAAGCCAACAACTATAAATTGTGGAATACCATTTAGTTTGAAAATTATCTCCTCCCAAGTCCTAATTTTATCTTTCCTTATTATTTTTTTGTCAAAATACATTATCCCATTGTAGGGATGCATGCCCTTTCAACTTTGTGAATATATGCTTCACTCTCTCGGGGTCAATTTCTCAAACTCGAGGGATTTCTCCATATTCCCAATCTAATAAATCATATAGTATTATATCCCATGGGGCCTCTAATTTTCACTCTTCATTACTCACATCATGAATATCTACAACAATCCCTATTTTCTTAGCTTCCTTCATGGAATCCATTCTAGTTAACATGGACCTCAATATCTAGGTGATTTTATTTGTAGCTATGTTTCCCTCTACCCTATGCTTGTATTCCTAATTCCCTTATGTGCTCTTTTGCAATTCTCCTTTTGATGGCATTGTTCTTCAATTTATATGTAGGCCTTAAACCTACTTTGGTACCAAAATAATGCAACCTAGATTAGTATTTACATAAGAAAAAATAATCATCGTTACAAATCCACTTCAAATAGAACACATGATAAGAAATTAAAAACACAAACAAAGTTTTATATTCTAAACAAAATGAAAAATGGCCTTACTCTTAGAAAGGCATGGAACTCATATCAAAAACCACTTAATTCTTTTTTCCGTTAAGCTAACTTTTTACACTCAACATTTCATTATAATTTACACTCTCAATATATATATATATATATATATATATCTATTACAACATTTTAAATTTCAACAAACTAATTTTTAATCAATCAACCACTTACGAACTACAATATTTATAAATAAATAAAATAATAAAAAGCTCTCTAAATTTTATAATAAGAAGAAAATAACCAGCCAACTTTGACAAAAAATAAATATGATCACAAACACTCTCACTATAAATCATTTTCCTCAACAAATTCAAATTTCCCTCAATAAGTTTTGTCTATATTCAAATTTCCCTCCATAATCTCAGTCCATTACTTTACATCAATGAAATCATCTAAACCCTCAAGGACTTGGATAAACCGGACCTTAGTAGTATGCCTCCAATGAAATCCTCTGATATGCTCATGTAGTATCCACCATTATTACACAACGACCTCGGAAAAGATGATGAAGATGGAGGCCATGAAAAAAAATGGAAAGGAGGTGGATAAGGATCCGATGGTGGTTTTCCTCCGGTAATAATGATGAATTTCCTAAATGATAGCAGAATCGACGAAGAAACCTCGGTGGAATTTTTTTCGTCTAGTATGTGGGCGCATAGAATCAACCATGATTATGCTCCTTCATTCCCTTGATGATCTCTCTGTGATTTCCAGAGGAGGCTTCAACCATAGCAGTTGATCCTCTGCCCTATCTCATCTGACAAGGCCGTCAATTCCACCCTCACCACAGATTTAGGGTTGCAAATCCTCCATGTCCACACAACTAAAGCCGAGGAGGTGGTTGATATTGTCATGACATTGTTGCACACTTGCTTGTTGTTGAAACATCGCTTTTCCAACTCCATTTGGTTTAGATTGCTCTAGCTCTAGGGCCAAGGTACCCACCGCCATGGTCTCGTGCTCGGGATCATTGGCTATCCAACCTTGGCCTACGCTCTTACCACAAAGATCTTGGCATCTAAGATGTCAATCTTCTATTATTATTTCGAAGACATATGTCTTATTAATACCTATTTTGTATTTTTTAGAACACTTTCCTCTGGATGAATAAATTTTCAAGTCAACTCTTTAGTGGAATTTGAGAATTAATGAACCCAAAAAAACATTCTAGAACATCAATTTTTTTTGGCATTTGAATGTTGGATCTGTGTACATTTATGAAAATGCCCTAACAAACATTATATTTAAATAAACACTACCCAAGAGTTATTTTCAATCACCTTCCATGATTTTTTTTCAAAGGACGAGCCCTAACCAAACATTTCAAGCCATGGAGCGTTTCTTTGTCTTTAAAATGATGGATCTAGAAACATTGCACTCATAGGAATTATATCACGACCGACATCATATAAATGTGTATAACATTTACATAATTATTTTCCTATGCTTGGGGACATGAGTGTGATTTTAAACTTCCCTTTCTGTGGAGGGAAAAGTTGTGAGAGGGTGTAGATATTTCCCTCCAGCCACCAAATAGATGGATACTTTTAATCGTTTTCTTTCGATAAGTGACCTTGTGTCGCTTCACTGTGCTATAACAAAAGAAACACTATAGGTTCTCAATCTTGAAACTTTCCAACACATAAAGACAGGTAATGGATCTAGATTAGTTCAAACTATTTCTATTTGAAACTATTAGTTTATTACATTCTCCATAACATAGTATTCAAAATTGGAACCGGTGACCAGACTAGTCCACATATCAAACTGGGTTTCAAACCAGAACCGGTCAAACCAGGATTGGTTAGATCTTGTTAATTTTAGGTTAACATGTTTTCTAGGGAAGTTAATTCAGGGATCCATATTAACACAATTTTCAATTAGCAATCACATAATACATTTTTATAATAACTAAAGAAAGAACATAGATGAAAGAAGTAGTAGACAATCCAATACATGAGTACACAAGGATATGCACAAGCCAGGGAAAAATCCTAAGACGTGGAAAACCCTTGATCAATTTATTTTATTATTAATATCAAATTTTCAGGAAAGAGAGAAAGTACAATAATTTAAAGTCAAAATGACTTGCCAATTTGAAAATCTAATATGTCTACCTTTGGACAAGTGAATAGCCCAAAACTATAATATCATCATTCTCTTAACAGTAGTCAGCTAAGATCTGGTTAGGGTTTCTTACAGTCCACTATTTTTCCATTCAATTGATCAAGAAACCCTCCTTTCAACCGTGTCTTTGCTTGGCAAGCAATAGGTTGTCCATCGCTATCCCTTAGAACTGATATGAACCCAAGATAGGATTCTTGACCCCTCTATCTAACCTATTGCATGCTTGCAAACCTATCTGGAGTAATGAATCTGAAGTGAAAACACAGAAAGGGAGAAATTCTTTTTTAAATTTACCATAAATACGCTTGAAATCAATACCCAAACATGACCTGAATTTCTGGGGCTAAATTCGGACCTATAATGGCACGATTACCAACAAAAGTTGCCCTGAAACTTCATCAAGTCTTGTGGCTATTTATCTGAGGAATCACAGCCCTAGTTACTGAAGAACAAACCCAAAGCATACAACCCTTCATCCTCTTCAAGACCTTGGCTACCTTAGATATAATTTGGAGCCCTTTGATGTATCAAATGAGGTTGAAGGAACCTCTATATATACAATTTTTTAGGGAAAAAATACATGACTGTTGGGACTTATGATGATGAGGCCGACCTTGACAATTTGCACATGAGTGGGCGTAAATTCAAAAACACACTTCTTCTTGTCCAAATTTGGTGATATTTAGTCTAATTTTGGTCCTCTCAAAAACAGGAGTTCAATTCAATAATCATCTCCAACAAATAGGCTATCGAATGGTGGAATTTGGCCCTAGTTTCTAATTTTAACACTCCCTCTCAACTAGGGAGAATTCCACTTGATAGTTTATCATGCCATCCGGTCATCATGAAATATATTGAAATCATGTGCCATCTCTGTATATTATCTATTCTCTACTCTGTTGAACACTGATAAGAATAATGAAGAAGAATTGATCGAGAGTGAGTCACAAGACCTTACCTCTCTCCACTGACAAAAGTAAATCTAGACTCCATATAACTATATGTAAAACCGTAATCAGACTTGATTCCAAGTGATCAATTTTTTTTAACATAATTCATCCTAGAAATAGAGAGTACGACAGTACATGAAGCGTCCATCAATAGTGCTATGGTCCCAACCACTTTTCCCAACTCATTGACCAAATGAGAGGTAATTCCCATGTGTCCTGGACTATATGGGTAGGATGATGTAGGAACACTAGTAGGTAAAGAATATATCACATCCTACTCACAACCACACATAGGGAAAGGATAATCCACATCCTACAAACACATTTCATAACCATACGTAGGGAAAGGAGAAACCATATCCTACAAACACATGTTGCAACCATACATAGGGAAAGGAGAAACCACATCATACAAACACATGTCAGAACTATACATAAGGAAAGGATAAACCACATCCTACATGCATGCAAACCAAGAGTAGGGAAAGGATAAACCACGTACTACATGCATGCCAATCAATAATTGTAAGAAAGATCCTACATGCGGGGAAAGGGTGAACCATGTCTCACCCACATGTCAAAATCAATCGTAGGGAATGAGCATCCTACATGTGGGGAAAGGATGAACCACGTATTACTGGCATGTCCAAAAGTAGATTCTTGAATGCATCCCTAAATAGGTATCCACAAGAGAAGGTGAACAACTCATCCTACTCGTATGCCATAGGAGAAGCTGAACCACTCATCCTATGCATATCTCATCAATCAGGGGAAGGTGAAACACTCACCCTACACACATGTCAACCATCATGGGGTATCATAAGGGAAGGTGAAACACTCACCCTAAACATAGCGCACCAATAGCGGAAGGTGAACCACTCACCCTCTATATAGTGCACCAATATGTGAAGGTGAACCACTCACCATATGTTCTCTCATAGCTCTCAAGAAGTACCATAGGTCCCCCGAGCTCCCAGAGAAGCAAGTTCTATCCATAAATCCTAGCCTCTCTCTGAAGAAATTAATCCGCTAATTCAACAATGATGAATCTAGGTAGCTTTCCAATGTATCGTAAAGCGGTACCCAATTTATGTGGAGTATAGATTATTTGAAGAATATTGAAATATAGCATGTGCTCAAATGGCTCACTGAAGAACTTCTTCAACCAAAATGGATTCATAATAATACATGCTTTTTTCTTTATACAATCAACCTCAATAGTGCTTTCATAGCAACTGAATCAAGAGATATAGTACTAGATGTACTCTTTCCATCCATCATACTGCCAAACGATCCAAAATTAGAATATTAGTGGAACCTTGGATTTCATTTGTGTACCTCAAATTATAGACAATAGAGTCACTGAGATATCTTACTAACAAAATATGAGTATGTAGATAGAGCCTTCATAACGAGGCATTTATCTAGGACACCGGGGGTCCCACAAGATATGCATATGAAGACCCACAACTTCTTCATCAGATCTTAAGTGCATGAAATAGATTATCAAGGATAGGTCAGATCCCTCTTACTTTGAGAGGGTCGTCAATCATATATCATCAATATATACATATTTGTGGCTCAAATTTAACTTACTCTGGATATATCTAGAAAAATGACCTTGCCAAAATATAACCAAAGTCATGATCATGCAACTTCCATGCAAACTTTCAAATAATAGGGATATATATGAGTTATTTCACTTATAAATAAATATTTGGCAAGAAGAGTCATCAAGTCATACTGCCAAGGATTCTATAGCTCCCTCTTAAGACTTGTTTCATGTGATCATCTAGCTTTCAATTATGAGCTTCTCAAGCAAGAGATGAGACTTTTCATGAGGCAACTGCAAAAATAAACTTCAAGGAAGATCCAGTTCAAAGAGGGAAATTTTGAAGAATCGCCATGGTTCTTCTTTAATCGAGGAGAAGAAATCCTCCCATGATATTATTTCAAAATATTTTAATTCATCGCTAGGTGACAAATGTCAAAATCAACATCTCATCTGCTTATTGTCTCGTATAGAAATTTTCATGCACTTTCTTCAAGTAACCTCAGTTTTCATGTTGATAAGCATTGTATAGAGATATGTTCCAAAGTCCCATGCACTTCTTCACTTAGTTTTTCTTTTTAAAAAAAGGGTTTAAAGAGTGTTTCACCCCTTTTCAAAATATAAGGTGCCACAAATTATTTTATGGGAAGATCCCTGTAGCTTCTTCAAAAGATAAGCTATCCAATGTTTCCATATGTATTTTTCACAACTTCGACTGTGAACAAGGCTATAATACAATCATCAATTTATGGGGGCTACATGTTGATATTGCAACAAGATGATGAGCTTAGTGGAAAGAAGTCGCCTGCACTAAGTGGGCCCGTAGGCTATTTTTGGCGCAAAGTCTATTTTTAGACTATGTCTATTTTTAGACATATGGATCATATTCTATGAGTTGCAGGATGCTATTTGTGGAGGGTTGGTCAAGTTGGAAAAATAGATGGAATTCTATTTTTAGACATATTGGGCGGAATCTATTTTTAGATTGCCAGTCTAAAAATAGATATGTCGAATATTATTAGCTCTTAATAGTATTTGGACTATAAACATTATCTTATTCTCTTGGAGCACTTTAGTTAAGTGCACAGATGTGGCACATGAGCTGACAAAAGGAATTATGCTATTCTTAAGGGTTATGTGGAGCTATTGCATGGATACTTCAGTTAGAACTCATGTGACAGAGTTTGGTGGAGATGATTGAGGATTTAATGGAGTTGTGTTCAGTTTAACTAATATAAACATAGTTGAACTAGTTGTATTTAGTCTAATTTTCTACATGGTATCAGAGGGATATTGATCATTCAAAACATTTGGAGCAATTGCAAAACATTGAAGCGGTTGAGTTTTGTGCTGGTGGAATTCGAATTTGCAGTAGTGTTTTCTTGGTGTCGAAGTTGAGATGTCTTTCAACGGATTGTGATTGGAGTATGCCCTTGAGGGAAGCTCGAATTATATTGCATGGAAGGACATGATGGAGGCGGTGCTGGATGACAATGGGTTGAAGGAGTTCATAGATGCAGAAATTCCAAAACCTACTTCTAGTGATGCTGCCGTACTTGACACATGGCAAAAGAAGACAACAAAGTGTCAAAGGATTCTATTGGAAGGTGTGAAGGATCACATAGTATCCAACCTTCATGGTAAGGCTTCTCCATTCTTGATGTGGAAAGCTTTGACAGATTTATTTCAAAGCAAGAGAAACCAGAGGAAGTTGGCGCTCAAGGATAAAATCAGAAACATAAAAATGGAGAAAGGCGATAGTATGCCCAAGTACCTCACGAAGTTTTTCCAATGTAGGGATGAGATGGGAAGTGTGGGGGTTACTGTTGATGACGAGGACTTGGTGAGCTTGGCTCTCCTTGGGCTTCCGAAGAGTTGGCATTCCTATCAAGACTCTTTCAATGGTCGGGAGAAATTGCTAGGATGGGAGCAGCTTTGGTCGGATCTTGTGTAAGAGGAGATAAGGCGAAGTACCAGGGACAGATCTTCATCAAAGAACTCTGATGAAGAAAATTGCGCTTTGGCTGCCAAAGCAAATAAGGGGAAGAGCAAGAAGCATGCTTCTCAATCCAGTGTGAAAGGCAAGAAGCAAGACATGTCCAAGGTGAAGTGCTTTCATTGTCACCAACACGGACATTACGCCACTAGTTGTCCACATAAGAAGAAAAATAAGTAGGCTGCTGGATCTGCAGCTGGAGAGGCCTTAGCCTCATAGTTTGAGCTGGATTTTTTGTTGATCGCATGCTTGGTCTCAAGTTTGATGGGTTCAGTGTGGTTTCTTGACTGTGGTGCATTTTTTCACATGACAGGAGATCGATATTTGTTTACTAATCTGGATGAGAAAGATCTTGGAGTGCACATCGAGATGGGCGATGATGGTAGATACAGTGCGATTGGTATCGGTACCATTTCCTTTGAGAGGGAGTTTGGTAAACCCTTCGTATTGAAGGAAGTGATGCATGTTCCAGGATTGAAGAAGAATATTATCTTTGTGGCAATGTTAGAAGACAAGGGATATGACGTTGTCTTTAGCGAGGGAAAGGCTTTCTTGCACAGTAAGGCAACTGGTGAGACCCGGAGGATAGGGGTTCGAGTTAAGAACCTTTATCAATTGCAGGTAGATGGCTGCGCGGTAATGGCAGGCAAGGCAGAAGGAGTGGTGAGCCAGGATGATGGCGAGTTGTGGCATTGGAGATTGGGCTACCTTCACCATGGAGCTTTGAAGATACTGCAACAGATTTCTACTGGGCTTCCTAAGGGTACTCTTGCATAGCCAGATCAGTGCAAGGGATGTACCTTGGGAAAATTTGTGAAAGCCACCTTTCACGAGAAGGATAGTCATGCCATGAAGATCCTTGAGAGAATTCACACAGACGTGTGTGGACCTTTCTCAGTAGCTTCGACAGAAAAGCACAGGTACTATGTGATATTTGTTGACGATTTTTCTCAGAAGTGATGGATCTTCTTCATGTAGAAGAAGAGCGAGACATACTCAAATTTTTGTGAGTTCAAGGCACTGGTTGAGAAAGAATCGGGGAAGCAGGTGAAGGCTCTTAGGAGCGACAATGGTGGTGAATTCATCTCTGGCAAGTTCAAGGACTTTTGCAGCGAAAAAGGAATTTGAAGAGAGCTCATAGCACCTTATAACCCACAGCAGAATGGGGTTGCTGAGCGGAGGAATATAATGATCGTGGGTGCTGCACGAGTGATTTTTCATGATAAGGGCCTTCCCATACACTTGTGGGCTGAGGCATGCAATACTGCAGTATATGTGCAGAACCGTTGTCCTCACAGGATACTTGGCATGAGTACACCTGGGGAGGCGTTTTCTGGTAAGAAGCCTGATATTTCCCATTTGAGGATTTTTGGTTCACCTGTTTACATTCATGTGACAAAGGATGCCAGGAAGAAGCTGGAGCCGACTGAAGATGTTTGGATATTTGTGGGGTACACTGATACACCCCACAAATATCATGTGTATTTTCAGACAGTCGCAAGACTGTTGTGTGACGGGATATCAAATTTCATGAGAAGAAAGCCATGAAGTGTTCGCTTGAGAGGGAGCCACACTTGCATGCAGATGAGGAGCTATTAGTTCCTAAGGATGAGTCTCAAGATGTGGATCAGCTAGAAGAGGAGGTTCATGGAGTGGAAGAGACCACTCATGCAGCGCCAACCATCAGAGGGTGGAAGCGCACTACAGAAGTTGAGTGATTGGCTCAAGATGCAGAGAAGGTTGTAGGAGCACCTACATCACAGCGCAGACAGAGACAATCACCTGACTAATATACTGGATACATGGCTCTTATGAGCAAGTGTATCATGACAGAGCCATCCTCTTTCAAGGAAGCTGTGGAGGATCCCGCATGGGTAGATGCCATGGTGGAAGAGTATGATTTGATTGTCAGAAACAGTGCATGGGAGATTGTCCCAAGGTCGGAAGGGAAATCAGTGGTGGGTTCGAGATGGATCTACAAAGTGAAAAAAGTAGTTGACGGGAGTGTGGAGAAGTACAAGGCAAGATTTTTTGCCCGAGGCTTTTCACAGATTGAAGGGATCGATTATGAGGAGACCTTTGCACCTGTCACAAGGTATTCTTCCATACAGACGATTCTTGCTCTCTCAGCACAGATGGGGTGGCACATTCATCAAATGGATGTGAAGACTATGTTCCTCAACGGAGTCATTGAGGAGGAGGTGTACATAGAGCAACCTGAAGGTTTTGAGATCTTCAGCAGCGAGTTGCATGTGTGCAGGCTCAAGAGAGCGTTGTATGGGTTGAAACAAGCACCTTGTGCTTGGTACACATGGATAGACAGTTATTTCACCGGACTTTGATTTTCCAAGAGTGAGGCGGATCCGAACCTATACCAGATTGTGGTGGAGGGTAAGTTGTTGATCATTGTACTTTATGTAGATGATTTGATTTTGACGGGTGATGAACTGTTGATACACTCATGCAAGGCTGATCTTGCAAAGGAGTTTGAGATGAAGGACTTGGGCCTCCTTCATTATTTCCTCAGGATTGGAAATTTAGCGGCCTTGATGATGGAATGTTTGTTTCTCAAAAACTTGTATGCCAGAATCTTGGAGAACGATAACATGCATGAGCAAACCCCAATCCTCCTCTTCCCAGTGGTTGGATGAGATGCTACTTCGAGAGGTAGTGGATGCCCTTGTTTATCGGCAGTTGGTGGGGTAAAACATGTATCTGAATTGATGCATAACCCCTAGACATATGCTATGCGTGACCAGCTTTCACAAGCTATGGTTAAGCCTACCAAGTTTTGGAAAGCGGGCAAGCATGTATTGAGATATCTCCGAGGCAGATCGGGATATGGATTATGGTACAGACGGTCGGATGAGGTGAAGCTGAGTGGCTTCATGGATGCAGATTGGGTAGGGAGCCCAACGGACAAAAAGAGCACATTTGGAGGGATTTTCAGTATCGGGTCGACAGCAGTTTCTTGGTACAGCAGGAAGCAGAGATCCATGGCACTCAATTCAGCAGAGGCCGAGCATATGGCAGCGAGTTTGGCTGCATGCGAGGCTATATGGATGAGGAAGATCCTGGTCAGGTTGTTCGGTTCACACTTAGATCCTACTGTGATTTATTGTGATAATCAGAGTTGCATAAAACTCTCGGTTAATCCAGTATTTCATGATAGATCTAAACACATTGACATCCGGTATCATCATATCAGAGATTGTGTGCAGTGGAAGATCATGTTACTTTCATACATTCCCATGGAGGATCAGGATGCTGATATCTTGATGAAGGCACTCACCAGGAGAAAATTCGAATACCACAGAGGTAGGATAGGGGTGGTAGATAATCCTTATCTTGTTGAGAGGGAGTGTTGAGATTGCAACAAGATGATGAGCTTATTGGAAAGAAGTCGCCTTCACTAAGTGGGTCTGCAGGCTATTTTTGGCGCAAAGTCTATTTTTAGACTGTCTATTTTTAGACATATGGATCATATTCTATGAGTTGCAGGATGCTATTTGTGGAGGGTTGGTCAAGTTGGAAAAATAGATGGACTTATATTTTTAGACATATTGGGCGGAATCTATTTTTATATTGCCAGTCTAAAAATAGATGTTTAATATTATTAACTCTTAATAATATTTGGACTATAAACATTATATTATTCTCTTGGAGCACTTCAGTTAAGTGCATAGATGTGGCACAGGAGCTAACAGAAGGAATTACGCTATTCCTAAGGGTTATGTGGAGCTATTGCATGGATACTTCAGTTAGAACTCATGTGACAAAGTTTGGTGGAGATGATTAAGGAGTTAATGGAGTTGTGTTCAGTTTAACTAATCTAAACATAGTTGAACTAGTTGTATTTAGTATAACTGATTAATACACTAGTGAAGAGTGGTGTGAATTAATTATTAATTAATTCACTAATTATAAAATCATTAATCAACTAAAGAATACAGTAGTTAACTTCAGTGCATGGACAATTTCAGTGGAGACCAGTGTAGAGATAGGTGAAAGAGCAGGTTAACTATCAGTTGTGACTATACTGTTGCATATTTGCAACAACCAGTGACTGGAGGAGCCCATGAGGATTGCGCAGTACAATCCGGGTGGTTCAAGTTATTTAATGAGCCATCCTACAACATTGATTATGCAATAGAGGCTGGCTATCAGGTGGCAGAGATTGGAGCATGTGTTTTGCTAGATCTAGCTTGATTAGTGTGTAGAAATTGGAGGTTGTGCTGAGAGCTTGTGAGGAGATTTGTACAATGATTGTTACATGATCTCTATGACATATAATATACAGATAGTTGTGGTTTTTAGCTTTAAGCTTTCCCATGAAATACTGTGTTCATATGTGTGAATTTTTATGGTTTTAATGTGCACATGCAATTGATTTTATTTCCGCATGTAATGATCAATGGTAGAAGAGATTCTGTATTGTGCATGAAGCTAAAATAGTGCATGATCAGGATAATCTCGGTGAATAATATATCAGTTATTCAAATTTTTTACACTACACTATATCATTATGGCTACTAGATTGTAGTAATATCATGCATAATACTGGACTAGAAAAGAGCTCATAGATGATGTTGAGCTCTAGAGAATTGTCACACATAGTAGAACTGATGCCATATATCATTCTGAGGTAACCAAAATATTGAATTTACAAGGTTATATGATAGCTTCAGGTCTTCAAACTTCTAGCAGCATGATTCCTTTCGAATGATCCAATAAATTTTCTTACAAACATGTCTTCAACAAAGGCTCTTCTCTTCTACTTAAGGCTTAGTATAGAAAAACTGAAATATGGTTAACTTTGTTATAAATATCGACGGCTTTCATTGCTTGATTCCTATATCTATGTAAGTCAGAAAATCTCCAAAAGTCGGCTCAACTGATATAAGAAGTATAGATGGTGTCATTGTATAGTGTGTAGGACTTGGTTCACATTCATCATTTATCACTGTATGATGTACATATACATTAATGCTATGGAGCCTTACTAATGATCCATTGACATAGGGGTCTTGGCTTCTTTTTCTTTATGAGTTGAGTTGTAGTTGTGTCTAGAACAATAGTAAACTAAGGTTCTTATTTTCTAGGCTATGAGAGGAAGACAAATTCAGAAGTTCAATAGAGAGATATAAGAAACAAATGTCAACATACTACCCAAGGCCATGACTAATCATAACTTTGATTAGAATTTCCATACTTCAATACCTTTTTAAAATACCATAACTGTGTCACGACTTGCAAGAATTCCATGCATATACCAATATTGACTGAATGTATGTATAGATGTTGAATGTTGATGCCAATATTGCTCTGCCTGCAAATACGATGTCATGCACATACTACAGAAACCATGTCAATATATATACGCAATACCATAATGTCTTCTTATAATTACAGTATCTATTTTATGCATAAAATGTGGATAATTTTACACGGCTAAGATGACATTCATACCATATGCAATAATCATATCTGAAACCATACACTGATTTCTATATGGTTTTTTCATATCAAAACATTTCCTGCTCTTTAAATATATTGTTGGAGACATATTTTATGTGCCAATGTTATGAGAATGAAAAATTACATATGTGATGAGCCAAAAGAGGTACAATGGATTTAGAACCATGCTAGGTGCCTAACAGTGATAGGCTGCGTCAAACCATACATCTGAAATGTAAGCTATAGGATCAAGCCAATAGAGTGAAGTCATATACAAGATCAGGTTACCTGTATGATGATATATACAAAATGTGTTGTGCTAAATGAGATTGAGAAATACTATTTATAGAGGGACCGTGCCAACTGTAATATGCCATAGAAAACATGGATATTTTCCCGAGACAGAGATGTTGAGTGAAATTAGGACCTCTGACATGTAGGAATAGTGATACTTTTGTGTATATAATATCCATGAAAAATTGTAGAGGGAAAGGTATAGTCGAAAATCTCAGATCCAATACTTGTCAACAAAGTCTCTCAAACCAATGCGAGGACCTCAAAGGGAGACATCTCCTGGGATATTCTTTTGGGAAAACATGACCTTACTCTAGATATATGCCTGATGTGTTAGTCCTAAAAAAAAGTATTATGACACTTCAAAAAAGGCACCACAGTGGTTCAAAAATCATAGAATATTTCGTCTTTTAAGACAAAATATCCTTCCACAAGTAAATGCATAGAGGAGACTCCAAACTCAGTTAAAAATAGAGTGAATATGTCCTCCAAAATGAGCACACAATGATTGTAATGAACTCTTTGATTAGGTTTTCCGCTTAGTTATAGTTATCATAGTGATTATGCCCAAAATTTGATTTAATGCCACAAGGAGCTCAGTCCATGGAGTGCTTCTATCTTTTGATGTGATGAAGATATCTTAATGATTGCATTTTCTCTTGCTTGGGGTCATCCTCACCTAAGCTCTTATACCATGTTAATTCTAGGTTAACATGTTCTTTGCGTAGGACAGTTACTGGAAAGGTCCATATTAGCCTGATTTTCCATTAGAAATCACATAAGACATAATTATAATGCCAATACATGAAGCAAGAACATAGATGAAAGATGAAGATGAAAAGCCAAGATAAGAGTACACAAGGATATGGCACAAGCCAGGGAAAAACCACAAGACGTGTAAAACCCTTGATCAATTATCTTATTATTAATATCAAATGTTCAACAAAGAGAGAGAGTACAATAATTTAAATTCAAAATGACTTGCCAATTTGAATATCCAATATGACTGCCCTTGGAAAAGTGAATAGATGAAAACTTCAATATCATCATGTTGTCAACAATAGCCAGCTAAGATATGGCTAGGGTTTCCTATAGTCCACTATTGTTCCATTCAATATATCAAGAAACCCTCCTTTAAACTGTGGCTTTCCTTGGCAAGCAAGAGGTTGTCCATCTCTAGCCCTTAAAACTAATCTGAACCCAAGATAGGTTTCTAGAACCCTCTATCTAACATGGTGCATACCTACGGACCTACCTGGAGTAATGGATTTGAAGTGTGGACAGAGAAAAAGGAAAAATTATTCCTTAAATTGATCATAGGTCGGCTTGAAGTAAATACCCAAACATGACCTAACTTTTTTAGGTTGAGTTCAGACCTATAATGGAAGGATTACCCATACAAGTTACCCTAAAATTTCATCATGTCCTGTAGGTGTTTATTTGATGAATCTCAGCCCTAGTTGTTTAAAAAGAAACCCAAAATAGACAACCCTTCATCCTCCTCAAGAGCTCGGCTACCTTAGATATAAATTGGATCCCTTTGATGTATCATATGAGGTTGAAGGCCCCTCTATATATACAAATTGTTGAAGGTCAAAAGACATGATCTTTTGGCTTTATCATGATGAGGCTAACCTTGAAAATTTGGGCATAAATTAAAAAGCACACTTCTGCTTGTCCAAATTTGATGATATTTAGGTCAATTTCGGTCCTTCGAAACAAGGAGTTCAATGCAATAATAATCTTGAACAAATGAGATATCCAATGGTGGAATTTGGTCCTAGTTTCCAATTTTAGCAGACCTCAATGAATCGGGCTTTAAAAAAATATACGAAATAATTATTTTTTAATGAAAAAACTATTTTTAAGATTTAAAACCATGATTCGAAACCAATAGAGATAAAATATGCAATTTTTTTCATCTATATACCATGAAAAGTGAATATATCAAAATGGAACTGAGTGCAATACATATCAACAATAAAAACATAATCAATGAGGCTCTAAATGGAATTTAGAGTCCAAAAACAATGGTACGGGATATGGGGCCACTTAACCACTACAAGCCTATATATCAGTGATCAACATGATCACTCCTAATCATGATCAAACGCATCACCACTACTACACATGGGAGCATCAACATGGGCTAAATAAATAATCTGGCTTAGAGTTTGAGGACTCCTAAGATTCCTCTGCAACCTCAATAGTATTGGTAGTAGTAGTAGAAAAACTAGACATCAAAACTACAAATCACTAATCTACATGACCACTCGTGAAACTCATCATTGATTCAAAACTACTAGAAATGGGATCATCAAAAAAATATACATAAACATCATCTAGCTCAAATTATTCAGACTTGGATTGTTCAACCTTTTAATATGCCTGACCAATGATTTTGGTTTGAGTGAAGGGTTCATCCCCTCAACCTTATAATGTGGTAGAAAAAGCTTAGCATTCCTAACCAATTATTTTCCTTTGAGTGAAGGATAAATTTTTGTTAGGGCCATGGTAGACGCGTTCAACAATCAATACCACTAACATCAACAAAGTTCAACAATCAATGCCACCAACATCATCTTTCTAAACCTTGGCAATTATATTTAGAAAGATATGTTTCTTGACAATTGAAGTGTGCAGTTCTAGTCATGCTATAATCTCAGCTCATATTTGGTTTGGCATCAAAACTTGAATATTGGTTCCTTTGTTTCTAGTATATCACGCTTAGAAAAGTTCTATTACAGAAAGGATTGGTTGCTTTCTTTTCAACTGTTTGTTGTTATCTTGTACCCTTGCGGATCTTGCCAAAAAAAAACATTTTCAAGGTTATTCTGTCAGGGGACTCCTCCGTTATCATGGATATTAATAATATGTCCAGTGGTTACATTTAATATTTAAAAATTTTCTTTTTTCGTATTGAACTCACATTCAATCTATTCATGCCTTCCTGTACTTAGGAGTAGTATCTGAAGACTCAACAGAGATGGACTAGTCTACTGAGGTCTAGAGAGATCTGTATTGATGTGTTTTCTGCTCAAATATCTATAAGACCAAAGTCAAAGAAACATCAATATGATATTTCAACATCATCCAGATACTTTTTTTGTTTTGTTTTGGATCATAGTTTCATTGAATTTCATATGCTTCTTAGAGATATGCAGAAGGTTGGTAGGTTTACATTCTTATTCAAGAGAGAAGAGGTATCATTTCAGTCTATGAGGTGACCAACATATCATTGTCTTGATGTGAGCTGCCATGGCCCCTAGGGTCAAAAAATTTCCATATTACGTCAAAGAGGACAAAACCATCTTGAAAATTTTAACTATACATGTTCACAAGTCTACATATCAAAAGCAGAAAATCTTTACTACATGGTTTCTAGAAGAGAAAAGGATTATTGAGGTCAATTAAACCCAGTTTCTTCTAAAGCTTAGGAGTATCAATGAGAAAATAGCGAGATTGGAGATAAAAGTGTTGGATTTATGATTTTGTTAATACTTGTACAACTAGAAATCCTCCATATATTCTACTTTGTTCCTTAAAATAAACTAAAAAAGTAGGTGATTTTGTTACCTCCTTTTAGAGGAAATTGAAATAGTTTTGAAAATCGTACATCTTGAAATCATTACAATTATAAATTGTGTTGAAAAATTGTCCAAAATATGAAATATAGCTGGATTTTTGACTAATCATGCAATAAATTATTAGATGACATCTCCTCTTCAATAGAACAACCCAAGACCACTAGCAGCATATCATCTCCTTCAACAACCAATAAAGGGAAATTCACAATTTGGAAGGAATGTGTCTCTACTATCTGTATCAATCCAATTATATCAGAAGGGGATTCAGATTTTTTTATGAATTTTGATGGTTTGTAAATATGGTGAAAATTGTTTTTTCAAAAGTTGAGACAATTTCACTGAGTAGGGAGAAGATCATGGGTGTTTTAATCTAGATTATAAGAATTTTTTGGGCCCATTACTATATACTTTCATAGGGACATGTCTTTTAATATGTTTTATCCTCTAATGTGTTCAATTGGTTTTGTAACTCCCATTTAGTAATTAGAGTACTGTCTCTCTAGGTAATGGGAAGTTACATTATTTTTCGAAAACATGGAAGGAACTTTTTCTCTATTTAAAGAACCAACATCTATAGGTACATGTTTTTCAGTACGATTTTTTCCTCTAATGTGTCTCATTATTTTTGTAACTCCCATTTAGTAACTAGAGTGCTATCCTTCAAGGTAATGGGAAGTTATGCTAGTAAAAAAAATGGAAGTCTTTTTTGAGAGCGAGGACCGGGATATGTGCCACATGGTATGATAATATTTTGTAAAGTTTGCTTGCCCCTTTCCTATGAAATGGCCCTTCTCCAACAAATAGGATAGGAATTTATTGAGAGTATTAAAAGAATCGAACACTGGTGGTGGCTTAACATTCCATCGACCTCACTAGTGAATTTTCATCCTGTTGGCTAGTATCAGATGATTTTTAAGTGGAAAAAGTACTTAAACCTATGACTGTGTTCTATCATTTGATATAATTTCAGTTAGAACATGAGTCGTAAAAGCATGAACTATGGTGTCATCTTTGTGGTACTAGATTGATTGAACCTTATTTATAGAATCAATTGGTGGTACAATATCATTGCAGGGAAATTTGGGTTGGGAAGAATGGATATCTACAATATATACACTTTTAAGGTCCGCACTTCACCATACAAACACAATTAAACAAAAAAAAATTACCACTTAATGTGATTCTTGCCACCGGGAATCAAGAAGTGCATATGGTATTAGGAAATGGTACATGTTTAAAAATTTTGTTTACAAATTTCTAGGAAACTGGGAAATGGAATGATGCAATAATTAATATGTAAATGAAAATTTTCTATAAATGCATTGAAAAGTAACTAGTCTGACATAGGACTATAGGAATAACATTTTTTTTGAAAACAATACAAATACAATTGCCCAGATTTACTATGGGAACAAGTTTTGAATTGACTTTTGTATTACAAAATCCTCCACATATATTTTGAGGACTTAGCCAACATGTCAAGTTTTGGAGCCACAACCTCTTTTATTGTGGATTTCTAGGACCCTTTTCAATATTGAGTAGAAATAGGCGTTGATATTGTCTTAACTCTTGATAGAAAGCTATTTTTGTATTGTAGCACATGAAAGTCCATTAGGGCATAAATAATCTAGGATTATTTGATTGAGCATATATATGGATGATCATCGTTAGCTCCAAGTTGCCATTAATTCAGACATGTGCTTTTGGTACCTTGACATTATGTTTGACATTTTCCTATGTGACATTTTGTTTGACATCTTCCACTTCCTTTGTTTCCACTTTTCTATTTTCTAATACTCCAAGGATGGACTTAATAGGATCCCCATATTCATTGTATGATGGTGTTTTGTTGTAAGAAATCTAGACATAACCAGTCCAGGATAGATTAGATTCCTTAGTCTCCATTTTTTTATGTATTTACCTTTTGATCACAGGGAAAATAATGCCATCAACATTCTATATAGGCAGGCTATCAATGATTACAGGGTTTCTAAGAGGGAGAAGGAATTATTTCGTACAAAAAATGAGTGATTTCAGTTTTTTATCTCAAGTGAATCCTCTGTAGTGAGAACTGGCCTAGCATACATGTACTGTTGTGAAACTAATGCCAATGAGAGCATGCAGTTCAGCTCCTCAACAAAATTTTATGTCATATGAAAATGCATTGAGAAAGGCTAAATCTGCAAATCCAAATCTCTTATTATGGATCTTTCATATCTAATATTTTATCATGGACATCTCCTAGAAGAATATCCAACTCTTTTTTCATTGAAGTACGATAAAAGTACTCTATGTCTTTAAGATTCTCCAATTCACTATCGTCGAGTTTTAGACCAGAAAGGCACAATTGATAACCAATTTGAGGTATATACATAATGGACCTATGTTTGGTATTATTAGCTTGGTATGGGAGTCATTTTCGCTCAAGTGTTGAAATCTCCTCAAATAAGCCCTCATATATTTCCTTCAATTTATCCAACTCTAGACAAATCCCGGATGAAATCATCATTCCATATTTGTTTCTATTGCTTTGATTAAAGTCAAAGACTCTATTTATCAGTTCAAACTTCATAGATATGGACAATCTCAATTGTAATGTATGTAAAATATTTTCTTACAATATTCAAATTGATCATTCCTGCATGCTCATGCTGTGTTTGTGAAATCCCAATTTCAAAATTTTTCCTTGTATGTAAAATGAAACTCATACTCTTTGAAATTGTTGTCCAATCCTCCAATGTTGACAAATAACATAGGCACTGAAATATCAAGTAGTGTGGAGTATCTTTCACAGATTTCAAAGTGTTGTTGAAGGCTTGCATCATTTCATCAGAATGGTGGAGCATTGGTATAGCGTTGAGACGCCCATTCAAAATGTTGAGATTTAATATAGGCCTTAAGAACCAAGTCCTTAAAATACATCAGACCATGGTAATGAAACACTTGTTAAACAAGCCAAATAACAAAAATCCTCCCTTGGCTTTGCCAATTTCCATGCTACTTGGATGCTTACCAACTTGAAAAATTTGTAAGGCATCATAACCTGTATCATCGATTTTCAGAAATTTGTCTAATGAGATCTCTGAAACCCTGTCAAATTTTATTGGTGCAGTGTCATATTCCTTCATTTCAATAGTGTTTACAAGCATCTCTTGGTGTACCATAGCAATAAGGTCCCCAACAGAAGGAACTTGCACATCACTTTCAATGTTATTCATGGAAATGAGTGTTCATGAGCACATGCACAAACCACCAAATGCTCTTGTTCATTCAAAAATTCCAAACACTTAACCAAAAGCTTAGCATGCTTCAACTTGTTGTTTGGGACCTTTGAAAGTAACAACCTATGAGCCAGCGAATACTCAAGGCTTCCAATAGTTCCTAAAAAGGTAGCTATTAGCTTATCATGATTAGGGATATCAAAGTTATCATTTCCAAAAATGTTGCAGTACATACAAATCTCAGGTGCAATAAATAAAAATATTTCATTATTTATGTGATCATTCGAATCAAACTTGAGAACCTGTTCCAAGATTGATAGCACTAAAGTGACTGCTCATATAATTATCTGCAAGATCTCCAGACAAAAATTGCAGGAAAGCATTTCTTTGTCATAAAAGTATTGTTTTGAGAGCAACCTGGAGTGTACATTTCTATGGATATATTGAGCTAGTTTTCCATTTATAATGTAGAAGTAGGAGCTAGAGGATGGTAATGATTTTGCATGGTATTTTTCACGCAAAATCAGTATTGTAAGGCCCTAAATAAAACTAAAATCTTGTATTCCCAATTGAACCTTGATGCAACCAGACGTGTTGGTATCCAGTGAATTCATTTCTTTGTTATTTTGGGTGTAAGGATTTCCATGGAGAAATTTTTTTGGGGTTGCATCCAAAGTGCTAGATTGAAGAATAATTGGTCTAACTTCATATAGATATGGTAGCACAACTGATCCAATGGCTATTGATTGAGTTCCATCCTAAAATAGCTTGTACTCATTTTAGAGCACACATGTATGTAGTAGTGTATGATTTTGGAGAAGCCCAATCCAACATTGTTCAGGGAGGGTTGGGTCAGTTGACAAAAAATGTACAACTACCTCATATTCTATAATGTCAAGCCTAATATTCATGCAAAAATAATCATATTCTTTGACAACTATGTGAGCTGAAAGAAGTCTGATTTTCACCTTACATCCAACCTGTTTTACAAATGAAGGGTAATAGAGGCCTCTAGATGTTAATAGTGGTGATGCAACAAAATTTTGGGTCTGGCCTCTTTAGCACATAGAGGAAACCAGTCTAGTCTAGGATAGATTAGATTCCTTAGTCTCCAATTTTTGATGTATTGACCTTTTGATCACAAGGACAATAATGCCATCAACATTTTGTAGAGGTAGGATGTCAATGCTTGTAGGGTTTTTTGAGAGGGAGAAGGCATTGTTCCCTACATAAAATGAGTGATTTCCTTTTTTTTTAATCTCAAGTGCAGACACTGCAGTGAGCACTAGCCTGACATACATGTAATCTTATGCAACTAATTCCAATGAGAGCATGCAGTCTAGCTCCCATATGAACTTTGATGTCATATGCAAATGCATTGTGAGAGGCTAAAGATGTAATTCCAAATATCTTATTATGGCTCTTTCCATATCTAACATTTTATCATAGACGTATCCTAGAAGAAGATCCAACTCTTTTGTCTTTGAAGTACGATAAAATTATGCTTCCTAATGATCCTTTTCACTTGCAAAAGCAAAATCCGTGTCTTTAAGATTTTCCAATTCACTATCGTCGATTTTTAGTCCAGAAAGGAAAAAAGATAACAACTTTGAGGTATCTACACAATGGACCCATGTTTGGGATTATTAGCTTTGCATGGGAGGAATTTTAGCTCAAGTGTTGAAATCTCCTCAAGAAAGCCCTCGTATATTTCCTTAAATTCATCCAACTATAGAAAAATCCTAGATGCAATCATCATTCCATATTTGTTTCTATTGTTTTGATTAAAGTCAAAGACTCCATGTATCAATTCAATCTTCATAGATATGGAAAAGCTCAATTTTAATGCATGTAAAAGCCTGTCTTACAATATTCAAGTTGAATATTCCTGCATGCTCATGTCGTCTTTTTGAAATCCCAGTTTCAAATTTTTTCCTTGTATGTAAAATGGAACTCATACTCTTTGAAATTTTTGTCCAATAATCCAATGTGGAATATATTTCACATATTTCAAAGTGTTGTGTAGCGCTGGCATCATTTCATCACAATGATGGAGTAGTGGTATAGTGTTGAGATGACCATTCAAAATTTTTAGATCTAATATAGGAATTAAGAACCAAGTACTTAAAAGACATCAGCCCATGACAATGACACACTTGTTAAACTTGCCAAATAACAAAAAAAATTCCTTGGAATTTTCCAATGCCCATGCTGCTTGGATTCTTATCAACTTGAAAAATTTGCAAGACATCATAACCTGCAGCATCAATTTTCAGAAATTTGTTTAATGACAACTCTGAAACCCTGTCAAATTTTAATGGTGTGGTGCCATATTCCTTCATTCCAATAGTGTTTATAAGCATCTCTTGTTGTAGCATAGAAAGAAGGTCCCCAACAACACGAACTTGCACATCACTTTCAATGTTCATCATGGAATTGAGATGTTCATGAGCACATGCACAAACCACCAAATGTTCTTGTTCATTAAAAAATTCCATACACTTTTTCAAAAGATTAGCATGCTTCAACCTATTGTGTGGGACCTTTGAAAGTAACAACCTGTGAGCCAGCCAATACTCAAGGCTTCCAGCAAATCCTAAAAATGTAGCTATCATATCACCATGATTAGGAATATTAGAGTTATCATTTCCAAAAATGTTGCAGTACATACAAAGTGGAGGTGCAATAAATAAAAATATTTCATTGTTTATGTGATCACTCGGATAAAACTTGAGAACCTATTCCAAGATTGATAAGAGTAAAGTTACTACACATATAAGCATCTCCAAGAGCTCTAGAAAAAATTTGTAGGAAAGCATCTCTTTGTCATAAAAGTCTTGTTTTGAGAGCAACCTGGAGTCTACATTTGTACGGATGTCTTGAGATAGTTTTCCATTTATAATGTAGATATAGGAGTTGTAGGATGGTAATGATTTTTTATGGTATTGCTCACATAAAAACTATATTGCAAGGCCCCAAATAAAAATAAATCTTGTATTCCCAGTTGAACCATAATGCAACCATATGTGTTGGTATCTAGTGAATTCATTTCATTTGTATTTTGGGTGTAAGGGTTTCTTGCCCAAACTTCATTGGGGCTGCATCCAAAGAGCCAGGTTGAGGAATAATTGGTCTAACTTGCACAACTGATCCAATGGCTATTGAATGAGTGTCATTTAGAAATAGCTTGTACTCCTTTGAGAGCACACATGTATGTAGAAGTGTATGATTTTGGAGCAACCCAATCCAACATTATTCAAGGAGGGTTGGGTAATTTTACAAAAATGGTAGAAATACCCGATATTTTGTAATGTCAAACCTGCTCTTCATGCAACAATATGCATATTCCTTGACAATTGTGTGAGTTGCAAGAAGTTTTATTTTCATGTTACATCCAATATTTTTTACAAATGAAGGGTAATAGAGGCATCCATATGTTAACAGTGGTGATGAAACCAAAATTTTGGCTGCCTTCTTTAGCACAAAGAGGAAACTAGTCCAAGATAGATTAGATTCCTTTGTCTCCATTTTTTGATGTATTGACCTTTTGATCACAGGGAAAATAGTGCCATCAACATTCTGTATAGGTAGGTTTTCAATGCTTACAGGGGTTTCTGAGAGGGAAAAGGCATTATTCCCTACAGAAAATGAGTGCTTTCCTTTTTTTGATCTCATGTGCATCCTCTATAGTGAGCACTGGCTTGACATACATGTATTGTTGTGCAACTAATGCCAATGAGAGCATGCAATCCAACTCCCCAATGAACATTGATGTCATATGAAAATGCATTAAGAAAGTATAACATTGCAATTCTAAATATGTTATTATGGCTCTTTCCATATCTAACATGTTATGATAGACGTCTCCTAGAAGAAGATCCAACTCTTTTGTCTTTGAAGTATGATAAAATTACACTTCCTGGTAATCCTTTTCACCTACAAAAGAAAAATCAAGGTTTTCCAATTCACTATCATAGAGTTTTAGTCTAGAAAGGGACAATTGATAACCAATTTGAGGTATATACAAAATGGACCCATGTTTGGGATTATTAGCTTGGCATGGGAGGCATTTTAGCTCAAGTCCTGAAATCTCCTCAAGCAAGCCCTCGTATATTTCCTTCAACCCATCTAATTCTATACAAATCCCAGATGAAATCATCATTCCATATTTGTTTCTATTGCTTTTATTAAATTCAAACACTCCATTTATCAATTCAAAGTTCATAGATATGGAAAAGCTCAATTGTAATGCATGTGAAAGCATGTCTTACAATATTTAAATTGAAAATTCCTACATGCTCATGTTGTCTTTCTGACATCCCAATTTAAAATTTTGTCCTTGTATGTAAAACGGAACTCATACTCTTTGACATTGTTTTCCAATCATCCAATGTTGACAGATAACCTAGACACCGCAATATTGAGTAGATGTGGGATATATTTCATAGATTTCAAGGTGTTGTGTAGGGTTGGCATCATTTCATCACAATGATGGAGCAGTGGTATAGTGTTGAGACGACCATTCCAAATGCCACAGAATTCATGAGGGATTGTTCATGCCTTTGTTGGCCAGCCAATCTGCCACCTTGTTACCTGAACAGAGCATGTGGCTCATAGTGGTATATTCCATTTGACTGATGATATCTTTGCTGCGGGAAATTTGGGCATCCAGCCCCCTGCTCTTAGCTATTTTATGAGGATCCAAGTTGTTAATGATTTTCTAGGTCATATCGAGAATTAGCTGCGAGTCCCCAACTATGCGTAGATGCTTATAACTGAGGTCTCTTGCCATAGTCAGTCCCACTTCTAGCTTAGTTAGTTTTGCAACATTATTTGTCGACGTGCCAATGGAGCCTGTGTAGGCAATCTGGGGTGTTCCTTTGGCACCGTGGATGATGCTACCATATCCCGCCTAGTCGGGGTTACCATTAGATAGCCCAGAAGGGGGAGGGAGAAAGAAGATGGTGGGGGAGGGGGGGGGGGGGGAGCGGAGGCCGTCCCTGAGTTAGGCGATGGTGGACCTGGTTGGAGGAGGGATTCAAAAGTTGTAGGATGGCTAGACTGGATGGAATCGCATCCTAGTCTACAGGGTCCCAGGGGTCCGCAGGAATGGATTCCCTAATGTTGGAGAGAGTCAAAGACTAGATGGGAGGGGAAAAAGGGGATTGATTCTCAAATATAGCACGATTTCTCCCCTTCCAAGTGTTCTAGAGTAGGAGACCAGGGAGGAGACACCATGCTCTGGAGACCACTGGGTTGGAGAATCTATGGGTTGGCCAATCTTCAAGCAGGGCTATGGTGGTAGCAGGGGCGTCATCAATGGGGCAAAAAATATCAAAGGCTTGCGACCAGACTTGTTTGGTTAAGGGGCAGTCCATGAAGATGTGATGTTGGGTTTCTTCGGCCTTCCAACAAAGGAAGAACATGGACGGCCTGATAAAGCCCCTTTTAAGGAGACGATCCCATGTTAGGATACATTTGTGAACTGCTAACTAGAGGAAGTGGGCCACTTTTAGCCAGAGATGACTAGTCCATTTTCTCTTCTAGACTTGAGTGTTAGGGATGACCAAGACCATCGCACGAAGGAGATAATATTCCTTGACTGAAAAGACCCCAGAGATTGAGAGGCCCCATATTAATTTTTTTGGGCCTTGGGAGGCATGGATTTTTTGCTGGGTGAGATATTGGGCAAGTCGATCTGACCCATGGCGAGGTACCTCTATAGGCTAATATTATGAATTTTTCCATTGGTGCCAACCATGCTTGTCTTGTTGGTTGCGCCAATAATATTTTATTGTGATGGATCCATAGGAATGGAAGAGGGGCATGGGATTCGCCAAAGAATGGTCCTGAGAAAGGCGGGGGGATTGCTGCCAAGATTCCTCTCAAAATTTTCCAGCTACCCCATTGTGCACCTCCCAAAAAAAGTGCATGCGAATCAGGTCCCTATTATTGTTGGCAAGGTTCCAGATGGCAGACCCTTAAATATGGAGGGGTGTGTGAAGGATTTGACGCTGAGTTTTCCCTTGGCCATACTCGTGAGACCAAATAGTATTCCACAGTTATGGGCCCCCTTTCAACTAACACCACCAGAGTTTGGCCCCCAAAGTTGCATTAAGAAAAGTTGGGTCCCTCAAGCTCAAATGCCCCATCAGTTTTGGGAGACAAAAATTATGCCAGGACACTAGAGGCTAGTTTCTATCATTCGCAATACCTCCTCAGAGGAATCGTGAGAATAAGGAAATGAATTCCGAGTAAATGTAGTTTGGGACCGGAAGAGTGAACAACTGGTAGAGGGGAATTTATTGTAGGACATATTTGAGGAGGGTGGCCCGTCCCACAAGGTTAAGGACTAGAAAAGTCCAGTTATAGAGCTTACTAGACAATTTCACAGAAAGGTCTTTCTAGGGGGCAATGCACATACGATTGAACAAGAGGGGAATTTATAGGTACTTTGAGGGGAGAGAGCCAATATTGAAACCCAGGGTTCTGGATAATCAATCTTGAACTGGGTGGGGAGTGTTGAATAAATATATATCAGATTTAAGCTTGTTGAGGAGAATAGCTGAGGCTTCTTGGAAGTCCTCCAAGATGATGTTGAGCTGGGAGGCTTCTTTCAAAGTCGCAACACCGAAGAGGAGGTTATCGACCATGAACTGCTAGTGAGTCATGTCAATGTTTGATCAAGAAAGATGAAGCCATGCTATCTGATTGGATTGTTTAGCAGCCTTGAAAAAGCATCCCAACCCTTCGACAACAATAATAAACAGGAAGGGGAAGAGAGGGTTCCCTTGACGAATACCCTGCAGGAATCATAAATTTTCTAATGGTGTGTCATTTATGAGAATGGAGAAAAACAAAGTGGAGATCATGGATTTAATCCATTGAATCCATTCAGTTTCAAAACCAAATGTTGCAGGGTTTCTAGAAGGTAATCCCAGCTGAGGCAATCGTATGCTTTCAAGAGACCCAGTTTCAGTAAAATTCTACGAAGCTTATGCATTTTAATAGAGTGGATGGTCTCATGCATGGAGACAATTCCATCTAGGATTTTACGTCCCTCCACAAACCTCAGCTGCTCATGAATAATGATGTGGTGAAGCAGTGGCTTGAGACTACGGACCATGATGGTGGAAAGTGTCTTGTAAATCATATTGCAGAGGGAGATAGGCCTGAAGTCCCCCGGTATTGTTGCCTCCTTCGATTTGGGAATGAGGGCGATGAAGGTGGTATTAAGGCCGGACCATACCTGTCTGAGATGCCGTGATTCCTCCACCAACTCCCATATGTCGTGACTAAGGAAGGACCATCGAGCCTTGAAAAATTATGTAGTAAAGTCATCCAGCCCCGAGGCCTTTATTTGAAGGCAGGGCCTTCACAACTTCCTCTACTTCCGAAAGGGAGATTGGGCTTAGAAGAGATTCATTTTGGTTTTGCGAGATCAAAGAGGGGATATGCTGGGTAACTTTACACAAAGCTCTTGATCTGTCATAGCCTTCATCGTGTAGTATGGAAGAGAAGAATGCTTGTAGTTCCGTCACAATGTCTTCGTGGCGGTCTAGGTGGTAGCTTTCGGTTGCCTCCAGGTGGGTGATTCTATTGCTTTTCCGATTTTGGATCATGGAGTAGTGGAATACTTTTGTGTTTTGTTCCCCCTCTCTCAACCAATGAATTTTGGATTTCTGTCGCCACAGTATTTCCTCCTACTGCTTCCATTCCTCCAGGTCCTTGATCAAGAGATCTTCTTTTTTGGCCAGCTCCTCTGTGCGGCTATCCTGGATAATTCGTTGTTCTACTTCCTCTAGGCTGGCTTCCAACTTCCTCTTTTCCTCAAGAATATCCCCAAAATTTTCTCGATTCCATGCTTTGATATGGCCTTTGAGGCCTAACAACCTCTTCTGAAAAGATTTCATTTTGTTGCCAGGTAGTGTACCCAGGGATGTCCAACACCAAGCTAATTGATCCACAAATCCCAGGCGTCGCAACCAAAAAATCTCGAACCGGAACAGACATATTTGTGGGGGGGGGGGGGGGGTAGATGAGGATTGATCTACACTGATAGGACAGTGATCCGAGCTAATGGAAGGGAGGATCTCAGAGGAGAGTCGGGGGTCAGTCATGATAAGGTGCTTCGAGAAGAGGAATCTATCTAGCGTGCAGGCGATCTGGCTCTCTCCCCCTCGTTGATTTTTTTAGGTATGAAGCCCTTGGCTGGGGATGACATCAACGAGGTGAATATCCTCAATAGCATCGTTGAAGGCATGCGAGGATGGGTCAAGTGATATAATCCCCCGCACTTTTCTTCTAGTTTTCGAATCAAGTTGAAATCACCTCCGAGGATCCAATTTTCCTTGGCCCATAACCTATTGAGGATTTTTAGATGCATGTGGAACATTGATTTGTCGTGATGCATAGCTGACCTGTAGACCTCATTTAGGCTCCTCCACCGGTGTTCACTTATCAAGAGAATTGAGGCCGATAGTGTGAATTTAGTGTCGAGCCAATCTTCTAGGGTAACATGTCTTGGGTCCCAAAGAATTGCTATGCCCCCGACAGATCCAGTGGCTTCTATTGTCATGGCTTGGCTATTCCTCCAGCATCTCTGGCTGTTTTCCTTAACTTTGTCAGTAGTCACCTTCTTCTCCTGCATAATAACTATCTCAGGTTCTTACTTTCCTATTTTTTCTTTAAGGGATCAGATCTTCCCCGAGCTACTGAAGCCCCTGATATTCCATGACATGATCTTCATGAGGAAGGAGTGACGGATCTCAGAAGGAAATCCATCAATTGTCCTATCTGCCCTAAGTTTAACAAAAGTTCTCTGGCTTTGCGAATAAGCTCTTTGGTAGATTTGTGGCCCTTATTTCTCTTCTCATATCCCTAGGGTCCTAGAGTGTTATGCTAAGGGGGTTTCCCTTTGTACCCATATTATGGAGATATGAGTCCGCTCGTCCAGAATGAGCCACCCATTGGTTGAAAAGGGTGCCAAAATGGTTTATTTGATTACTTGGGATATCTTTGATGCATGTCTTGCTCGAGATTTTGAATATTTCCAACAAAATTTTCTCCTTTTCTATGAGCCTCTTGCGTCGCTCCTCAAATTCTTGGATCTTACTCATTTGCCTCGGGACCTCCTGGATGCATCGATATGATTCATTGTGGTCAGGGATCTTTCTCTTGGAGGAGAGCTTATCTCCAGGGGTGGAGAGTAGCTTGTCGATGTGCATCGATTGAGGAGCTCCATGGGATGAAGAGGGGAGGGCTTGGGAAGGAGGGGGTATGGAGGGGAAGCGACAAGGGCCATGGACTCGTCAGCCAGGGAAAAAAAGGAGTTTTTAGATTCAGGAGGCATCGATTGAGGGGAGGAGGATGGGGCTTGGGGAGATTGGGGGCAGACATGCGATTGGGGGCGTGAACGATCAGGAAGATTAGACAGTTGATTGGACTGCTATGGTCGAGTGCCCTGGATCGATGCCCTTGAACTTATTGAAAGCCATCACCATCCTTAGCTAGCGCAGCTGTACGAGCCTCTTTTGCTACTGTTAATGGGTAATCGTAGAATAAATGAACATACTCATGGCACCTGTAGCATTTGAAAGGAACATGTTCATATTCCAGTGGTTGTGTCCATGTAGAGACATGGTAGACTAGATCGATAGATTTTGACAGCGGTTGGGATATATTCATATGGACACAGATTCGGGCACAGGTCACATGCCGTTGGCGTTTGGTGATCTCCGAGATCTTAACAAACACACCTATTGAGTTATCGATTCCTTCCAGGATATCAGGCTCCCAAAAATCATTGGGGAGGGAGTAGAGCCGAACCCAGACAGGAGCCACGGTGAATTCCTCTTTTTCCAGGTTGTAGCATTCCTCCCAATAGCGAATGAAGAGGTCTTCACTTCAAATAAAATATGGTTTTTTATCAAAGATCCTCTTGCGGTCTTCCAGATATTCAAATATCATAGTAAAGAACCTCTTGGCCCTGATTCGAAGCTCGATATTTCCCTTTGCGGACCACTTGTTCTAGATCCAAGCCAGAATATCTTTCTCTCTAGGCCAGATCCCCAAAAACTTACATATCATTGCATGATCTTTCATATACTGTCAAAATTTTTCCAGGCAGTTGTTAGGAATGAAAAATTTGGGGTTGATTGCTGCCTTAGGAAGGCAATGACTTCTACCATATTTTTCTTGCCACTATGCCCCCATAATTAGGGTTTCCACGACTGAGGAGGAGTCATTCGATCCATTGAGAGGTTGGCCTTACATGAAATGGGTTCAGTTTGATGCGTTGCGGTAGGACTATGGCTGACATGGGTGCTTCCACCCAGGCCTGGAAGGGTTCAAAACCTTGTAGAAGCAGCGCACGGTGAGGGAAGAGCAGAGGACTGATGACACAGAAGGTTACAACTCAGCTGGCGAAACCCTAGCAGGGCTCGCTAAGGACACTTCTCTTGCTGAATATATCAATGAATATTTATATTGAACCTTTAGTGAATGTTATGAATTTGGACTGTAAGAAATGTTTGGAATTGGATTTTTTGATTAGGTAATCAACATGGAATGGGGAAATTTTTATTCAAGTCATCTTCCATAGACTCGTTATGACTATTATTTAGATGTAGATAGCTCAAATCCATGTGATCAGGAAAATTCCTAATTTCTAGCATGAAAATTTTCATTGCTCAACTTTATAGGGTTATTGAGTACCTTACTTATAGTTTGAAGAAGTTCTAATGGTTCTTTGCAGTTTTCTTCAGGTTTTTGAGAAACTGGTTTCAAGAATGTATCTAGGTGACATTGCGAGAAGGGTGATTCTTAGAATGGGAGAGGAGTCAAATATTTTTGGGGATGTGACCCCTTCATGCCTCTTTGATCCGTTCATCCTTAGGTTTGTATGCAAAGATTTTTGTGTACAACTGTTTCACCACATTGATTAGAATTTTGTTTCAGTACATTTTTTCTAAGTCAATAGTTGCATCTATTAGAAGGAATAGTGGGATGGTTGTCCGATTGATTGGAAAGGAACTTGTTTCGTGCACATTTGCTAAGAAAAAATTCATGTATGTTGGGGTATCTCCCTATTTTAGGAATAACCCATGCAAAAGAATATATTTCATTGTGATAATGTTTTTCTCTTCTAAACTTGTGTTTTCTATCTGAAATATGCAATTTTTCCTTTTAACATGAAGTCTTCTAATAAATATTGTACACAATTTTTTACATGCTTGAATTGTCTATCACACGAGCAAACTATATTTTTTCAATACCATAAGCATTTTATGAAAATCAATGAAATTCACTATTTCATTTGGCAAGGATTTTGGGTAGCTTTGGAAACCTAAAATATTGAATGTGAATTCTATTTTGAGGATATAAAAAAAACTTCACGGATAGAGCAAAGGATTTGGAAGATGAGTTCTCTAGGTAGTATTTATCTTTGAACAACACCACTAGTTATAGTGGATTATCAATATTTGTAGTTGTTTATCAAGCTTCAACAGAAAGCTTGTCCTATTTTTGATTGATTATTAATTGATTGATTTTTTATTTATACTTGTTGCTCTTTCTTGAAGTTTTTGTGCTAACTATTTTGAACTAATTGAGGATCAAACATTGGTGGTATGTTTGTAATATGTTAAATTCATGTTTGTATTGAATCAAGTATTTTTTTATAAAATATCAATTAATGTGTTATATCTTTGAAGTTACAAGTATGGTAAATATGGGAAAACAATTGGTGCAATGCATGTAAATTTGCAAAACATATCAAAACTACTATTTTTTTTTTTATTATAACGATCACTGATGTTTTGATTTGAGTGATTGAGGATGGCCACAAGTGTACCATTAAATTGGAAGTTTGTTATTGGAATTCTGTGTGGATTTTCCATTCAAGAATCATATAGAAACTGGAATTTGAAAGTTACATTTCAAAATAATCCTTTTTTGGGGATTACTAGTGGTGATTATTACATATTTTCGATGTTGGAATTTTTCTCCAAATCACAGCTAATATGTTGTACCAAAAGTGAGGAACACAATGGGAATGGAATTTTAATTGCAATTTATCCACTTATATTGTAGTGGTACATAAACATAAGAAAAAAATTAATAATTTGATATAGACTAGTTGGCTTATTCATATGTGATAATGGACCGAAATAGTAGTTCTTATATGAAGAAATGCTCATCATACTTGGGAATTATTGACATAATCGACCTCTAGCCCTATATTTATTCACTTAGCTTTCTAAATTATGATTCATGCCCTTGAGTCCTGTTGTGGATCATTTTCTACATATCCTTTTTATATTTCATTTTGAAATTTAAAAATGAACAAATTAAAAAAAAAAACAAATAAGAATTCGAAAATATGCTATAGTATGAAGTTTTAATACTTTAGCATAAAAAAGAGAGGAATGTATGTATTTCCGTTTTTATTTATATACATGAAGCGGGCATCAACTTTAGGTTGATATATATATATATATATTAAGATTAAAGCTCGAGCAGCTTTCCGAGCGGAAGTCGCAATCACACAGAGAAGCTCGCGGATATGCAATTGCGGGGGGTAAACTAGCCCGTCAGTTATAAAATCTCGACCCCCCGCAGTTGACTGGTCAGATCTTTGAAATCTGGTGATCAACGGTTCTGGTTAATTACGGGGGGTATGGATAGAACTTCTCCGCCGTACTCACAGACCCCCCGCATGACGTCATCAGCCGAGATGGAAGACAACTGTCGTCCACTGCCAACTGTTTCTCCGCGTCACTCCTGCATTTATTATGGTTTCCGTAGCCTATAAAAGGATTCTCCTATTCCGTTTTGATTTATTTGTGTCTGTTTGCCCTGTTTAACCGCGTCCCGCCACCTTTGCATTACTCATTGCCTTGTGAATTGATTTCGAATTCCTGTCAGCCATGGCCAAGCGAACATCACTGACCGGTTCATCAAGTCTCAGTCCCCTCCTAGATAGCAAGAAAGATGTTTGTGATACCGCGTCATCTGTCAACCATCCTCTCCTGCATTACCAAGTAACCCTGAACACTGACAAGTCCCCTGTGTACTCTGCCATGAAAATTTCGGGTGTGTTGTCTGCTTGTGTTCCAAAAACTCATTTCTTCCCCGAATTCATTTCTTGGTTAGTTGCGTCCATGTACCCTGGCAAGTGTTTTGTTATGAATTCTTAGGGGGAAAATATTCTGTAGGTTTCAACACAATTAATGCGTCAAGCATTATGTTTTCCAGAAGATGAGTCTCCATTGCAGTTTTCCGAAGATTCGTTGGTTCAGCATTTCGAGGAACTTTCAAATGAGGAGTTTAATCGCTGCATGTCGTTTTTGATACCAAGTCCAGGAAAAACTCAATTTGAAGCAGGGAAGTTCAGTTTGGAGGCATTCAATGTTCAGTATAGGCCATTTCTTAGCTGCATTACAGAAATTTTGGGAAGAGATGATGATCACGAAATTGATAAAGCAGTCTTGGGAATGTTCACTCTGATGATGAAACCAGGTGTGGTGCTAGACATCCCGTCTTTTTGGCAAGAAGTAGTAAAATCCCAATTGATCGCCTTCCCCCTAACAGGTTTTTTCAGATTTCCATCATTGGTAGTCTACTTATTTTTATATCAAAATGTTGAAGAGTTCATGAGTGTTGGTTTAAATATAATGGATAGTAATAAAAATAAGCAGTCAGTTTTGCTTTGGACCGATATGGTTAGGAAAGAAGAGAACGAAGCCGGGCTGTTTGAATTTGCTGACCATTTCATGACTACTGCTTATAAAATTCTGAATGGAACTCTTCCTCCATGCTTTCTGCCAAAGGCCCAGGAGTTCTTACAGTTAGGACCCAATTGTAAATTTGGAGATTGGTTTATTTTTGAAGATTACTCTGAGATAAGACTGTATGGAGTTAGTATTGAGCCCTATAGGCTCCCAACCTTTGTTCCCATGAGACTTTTTGCTTTGGAATTTATAAGGCAAAGTCTTAATGTAGATCAAGTTCATTTTCTGCCCATGGAGAAAGGATTAATGTACAAGTTGCCTATGAGTGTAGGCCTTTTTGTTGTCAATACAAGACAAGCTTTTGAAGAGGTATCAAAAATATTGGAAGGAACGCAGTTGTTGTTGGGAGAGAAATGGCCCTATGATCCACATGGGATAATTTCTCAGAGAAGGGTTGAGAACGGGTATGCTGCTTTTACACATGTGAGTAAACCTGATTTAGAGAAATTGGCTAATCCAGGAGGGTCAAGTTCATCAAAGACCAGTATTCAAACACCTGCAATTTTGGAAAGAATGAGCAAAAGAGGTAGGGAGGATGTTATCGATATCAATGATGAGGAGCCCCGAGAGGAAAAAAGGACTAAACTAGCAGAAGACCATTCCTCCAATTCACCTGGTTTTACTCTCCAGGTCAATGAAGAACAAGATTTCCCTTCATCTCCTAATAGACAGGAACTTCACTTGGAAAAGGCTTTCTCCATGAAGCAAGTGTTCACACAGATTGAGGAAAGGAACCAAAGGATAAAGGCCAATATAGAAGCACAAGCAGAGAACAATATACCTGCTGACCAAACCAGATTGCTGACTGTGATGGATTTGGAGAAAGATCAGTTTAAGATGGCTCTGTCACATCCGACAGGAATGTCCCTTGGACATTCAGGCAGCTTTAAGGAGTTAAATATTGTCATGGATGTTAAAAAAATCCCCTTGTGGGACAAAATGAATCTGCACATGCAGACTGGTCAGCTAATTGTAAACGATTTGAGCAAGACTAATGCTACAACAGTCAAGACTGAAAATATGCTGGAAAAGGTCATTAAACAATGCAAAATGGAGAAAGCAAACGCCAGGGCATTAACAACTTAGAATGAAGAACTGAAGAATATTATTATGAAAATCGGCGTGGATCCAAATGATAAAGCTGCAGTTCAGAAACTAATGAAGAGTGCAGAAGTAGAAATATCATCATTAAGGAAAAAAGTTGAAATTGCCAGCTACAGAGCACTCATTGGCAGCCGAAGTAGCTGAGGTTGAAAAGGAGAAAGAGGAATTGCGACAACAGCTGATGAAGAAGGACGAAGAACTCACTAAGGTAAAGCAGACTGCTATAACCTTACAGAATCAAATCCAGAACCATACTTGTACTTTTGATTTTTCTGCAGGTGGAGCTGATCCTCAAGCCCAGGTTGTTCAGCTAAACACAGAATTAAAGATGGCGGAGAGAGATTTTAAACAAGCCCAGTCTGAATTGGCCACAATTATCAAGGTGATGCAAGGATGGGAAGGAAGAGCAAATGAGAACGACCAGAAGCTACAAAAATCTGAGGATGAAATCAAAGAACTCAAGGAGAAATTAAAGCGAAATATTTCCCTCATCAAAGCTAAGGATCTCATCTGGAACGAGATCATTTCAGAAATGCAGTCAAAATGGGATTCCATGAATATAATTGCCAGAGAGAAAAATATTATTTCAGAGCATGAAAAGGAGCTCTTATCGGAGAAGCAGGCCGCTATTAAAAGATCGAATTGGGCCAAAAAATTCATGAATTTTATTAATGCCAAGACAGATGAAGAGTTGAGAGATATGGGGATACAGGATAGGTACTTCTATGCTGAAGAGGTAAATAAAATGATCATAAAAAATGACCTTGTAAAAGTCTCAGAGAAACGGTTACAGGGAATTAAGGAGATAATTAAGAAATTTGATATTTCGTTTGACAAGTTGACGCGAACAGGTTTGCCCTCATGCTAGACGGAGAAAGGGGAGATTATGTCCTGGAAATTTTATGAGGATCAATTGATATTTGCAAAAAGCAGAGCAGATGGCCGGCATGAGAAGACACAAATATTGAAGGGAGAAACAGTATTCAATTTCTTACAAAGGCATTTCCTTCTGCTATGGATGGTGAAGACATTGTTCACAAGTAATCTTACTCACAGTCAAGTTGTTGCCTTTACACTGGAATATCATCGTTATAAGAACGCTTTGATAACTCAAGATAAACTCTGGAAAGAATGCAAGAAATTTTCTATTGACACAGAAAAGGGATTTCCAGCCAAACAGCCACAAGTAGCCGTTCAGCCACAAATAGTCATTGAGTCAGCCACTATTTCAGGAACATCAGTTCCCTTAGATTAGGTGTTATCATCTTTTATTATGTTTTAAATGAAATCATGTAAATGTAATAGAATGTTTCCGAGGCATGTACCTCTACTACAGAAAGTAGTTAAGCAGTTAGAGTTAGTTGGAATCAGTTTTATAACTGGAAACCATTTTGGTTCAGATTGTATTTAAAGACATTTTGAAGAAGAAAGAAGGTTCCGAGTTTTGGACCTTGAAAGCTAATTTTGTACTGAAAAATATTGAATGAATGAAAAAGTTTTGCAAGTTTCCATTATTCCATCTGTGTTGAAGAGTTTTCTTAGTTTCCATTTCATTTCCATATCTGTGAATAAAGTAGAGTGATTAGAGCTGCAGGTCTCTTGATATTTATGTATCTAAGAGTTAAAGATCCTTAATGGGCGCTCCTCTATTTTAGCTTATTTGTTATTCACTTCTTCAGGATTTTATGATGGTAGTTTCTGTTTTAAGCAGCATGACAAATTAAAATCCTTTTCTTCTTCATCTTTCATTCGCTCACTTCAATATAAAGGGAACATGGCATTGCAGAACTTATAAAATTTTTATATTTGGGAAATATATTATTAATATTTGAAGGTTTAACAAACAGAGACAGATCTATATATTTTGTGACATAATCTTTAAATGTCTTGAGCACAGATTCCTGTACACAGCAAGGAATTGTTTCTCAAGGAACAACAAGTCCCACTCGAATATATTCAACATCTCCTTGCCTGGAATTGCGAACTTTCATGTCCAAGATGATATCTTCCTACAACTCATTCATATACTCAGGTGCTAAATCATCAATAGTAGGAATCCATGTATCTTCCTCAGGATCAATGATCAACGAAGGTTCATACAACTTCAGATTTTCCACATTTACAATTGAATAAATACGCATGTAAGATGATAAATATAATCGGAATGCATTATTTCCAACCTTTTCAACAATATTGAAAGGACCATACATGATGGGTTTCAGTTTCTTACCGTCTCCTTTCAACCTGTCTTTATTGATATACAAATGTACCTAATTTTCGACCTAAAAAGGATGATCAACTCGATGCTTTTTGTGGTGCAATTTGTACTTGGCCTGACTCTTGTCTAACTGATCCTGCACTGCTTCATGTATCTGTTGTATCCATTTTATGAACTTAAATTCTTTGTTTGAATCGTCATGTCCATCCACTTTATCTTCTTCACCAAACATGAATTTCATCGGTGAATTTTCTAGATAGCCAAAACATGTTTCAAATGGCGATCGATTAGTCGAAGAATGTAAGGCTCGATTGCAAGCATGTTTCGCATAAGGTAAAGATTCATCCCACAACATAGGATGTTTACTAAAATAACCTCGAAGAATATGTATCATGGTCCTGTTCACCACTTCTATCTGTCCGTCGGTCTGTGGATGAAAAGTGGTGCTCTTATTCAGCTTTGTGTCCATGAGTCCCCACAAAGTGGACCAAAATTATCCTAGAAAGCGAGTATCTCAGTCGGAATAATAGAAGTAGGTATCCCAAAATGAACCCATACCTGTTGAAAGAACATATGTGACATATGTTTTGCAGTTACTTTCTTTTTGCCTAGAACAATAATGCACATCTTGTTGAAACGATCAACCACTACATACATCTAATCATGACCTCTCTTGGAAATAGGCAGTCCTCCAAGAAAATCCATGGAAACATTGTCCCATGGTCGCAAAGGAATTAGAAGTGGCGTGTACAAACCAATATTTCGATTTCTTGGCTTTCTTGTTTAACACATCAAAGATCCTTTAATGTACTTCAAAAATATTTCATACATGCGAGGCCAGTAACAATACCTTTTATTTTGGTCCATAGTATTTCTTATGCCAAAATGTCCTGAACTTCGAAAATAATGAGCTTCCTGAATAACATGCACCCTTTCTGTCTATGGTATGCACAACTTACCCAAATTTTATAAAAACCTGTCATGAATATGAAAATTGACTTCTTCCACCTGAGTACCATGAGTTAGTGATTCATAAATATCTTTTAAATCATCATCAGTACTATATTATTCTACATAACTTTCATGTTTCAATGAAATATTCTGCAATACTACTGAAGCACTCAAAGACGATCTAGACAGCATATCAACTACTTTGTTTGTTACACCTTTCTTAAACTTAATTACTAAGTGAAATTGCTGATGAAATCCCATCCAGCTGTAGTGGCGATATTGTTGCAACTTAGTCTGTGACTGAAGGTATTGAAGTGGCTGATGATTTATGTGAATCACTGTTTCCTTACCCATTATGTAGTGTTTCCATTTCTTTACACTTTCAACCAAAGAAAACAATTCTTTATCATATGTCAGATAATTAATTACTGCCTCAGAAAAAGTTTCAGAATGAAAACAAATTGGTATCCAATTTTGAAGTAAGACTGCACCCATTGCATAACCACTTGCATATGTTTCAATTTTGAATGGTTGTTGAAGATCAGGTAAATCTAAGATTGGTGTTGTGACAAGTTTCTGCTTAAGTGAATCAAAAGATTATGTTATTTCCTTCCCCACTAAAAGGAAACTTTAGATCCTGTAAAGAATGTAATGGTGTTGCAATCAAAGAAAACTGAGCAATAAATTTTCTCCAATAATAAACTACACCTAGAAACCTCCTAACTTCAGTTACATTCTATGGTCTTGGCCACTTAACAATCACATCAATATTAGCTGGATCTATCTTTAAATTACCGCCTCCAACAATGTAACCAAGATAAACCAATGAAGTTTACCCAAACTCACATTTTGACAATTTAATGTATAATTTTTCCCTGTGAAACACTTCGAAACCCTATTTAACATCCTAACATGTTCTTCCATACTGGAACTGAAAATAAGGATATCATCAAAGTAGATTATGAAAAAATTATCAATGTATGGACGAAATAAATCATTAATAACACACATGAAAGTTTCTGGTGTATTACACAAACCAAAATGCATTATTAACCACTCAAAAAGTCCTTGCCTAGTTTTGAATTCAGTTTTCTAGATGTCATTTTCTGCAATCCGTATTTGATGATACCCACTATGCAAATCCAACTTAGTGAAATAGACAACATTTTTCAACTGGTCAAGTAAATCATCTATCCTTGGAAGAGGATACCTGTTCTTTATTGTGATTTTATTTAAGTTCCTAAAGTCCACACACATTCTCCATGTCCTGTATTTATTAGGAACTAAAATTATGGGTGAAACATGTTAGTGTCAGTATTTGCATACTTCCACCAGGGATCAAAACAAATTTTGCATGTGCATCTTAGGTGTCCCACTCTAAAGAATTTTCAATCATTCCATTAGGCCATTATATAAAATTGTTCCACTGGTGGTTGTCCTTGTTAAGTGTCCCATTTTCCTTCATAAGTATATGCCTGCTGACCCTCTTCCATGTCTTCATCATGCTGAAGACAAGTCTGCTCTCATTTCACTTTTAGTCAAAGTCTGTCATTGAGTCACTTTCTTTCATTTCTCATTAGGTCACTAAGGTTTCATTTGGTCAAATCATTGTATGGTCCCATTTTCAATAAAGGGTAGTAGAAGGTGTGAAGGTGACCTAGAATAAAATCATGATTTGCTTCAGTCAGTTCAAGTGTAATAAGAATTCAGTATCCCAAAGGTTTCCAACTCAGAAATCCACATGCCAACACATGAAATGTCAAAGTGAGTTGTCTTTTCCCAAGGGTGCCCAATTCATCATTGTTCACAAGCACTAAACCCTAATTTCCTCTCCCACTGAGCTAGGGTTTTCTATGAAAAAGAGGCATATGAGAAGAGGAGCCATAAGGTAGGTCATATCAGTAATTATGAGGCTATTCCAACTCATAAGATCATGTCTCCACCATTTTTTAAGAAACCATTCCAAGAATCAAGCCATTTGCCACTCATAGGGCTAGTTTCTCTCAAACTATGTTTCCGACCAAAAATAGATGAATTTGAAGAACATGAGAGAGTTTTTTTGTCCATAATAGGCTAAGGAAGAAAAAATTCCTTTAGTTTGTACACAGGTGTCATGGCTTTTGAGAAATTTCAAAACTACAAGTGCCACGGGAGAGTTGCTGCACTTCTGGCTAACCTTGGGAAAATCAAGTTTTATCATATTTGGAGTATCCAAATGACTTTCTTGATGAGTCAAATGATAACTATAAAGAGAGATATTTCCAATGAGCTATCATGACCTCAATTTGGAGTTGAGGAAGACCTCCAAAAGTTTCCTGCACCATCACTCTTCATTTCTGTACCCTCATTCAACACTTTTTGACCAGTATTGGGAAAATAAACTTTTGACAGGTCAAATCAACTCCAATAAGCAAAAAAAAGGCATATTCCGAAAGTATAATTCAATATATTTCCAACGAGCTATCCTGGGCCCAATTTGGACACCGGAAAGACCTCCAAATGTTGTCTTAAAAAAGGTGTTATGTTTTTGTCCTAGCGCTGCACTAATGCTTGAAAATCATAAAGCAAATTACACTGGCACTGCGCTAATCCCCAGTGGTGTTGCGCTAATGTTTGGGCATTGTGCTAATGCCTAGTTTGCTCTCTAAGCTTCGAAACTCAGCCAAATTGCCTCAAATATTTAGCGAATATTCTTATCACCTCTTGGCAAGTAAGTAACATGTAATTTCCACCTCCTTGTAGTCTTTAGGAGAAGTTTCATGGTGCTTTTGGTTTCTATGAAAATTTGGAAGTTTGTCTAGATACAAACCCTAAATTCACTCTTTATTCCAAACTTGGTGCCCATAAACCTCGCATTATATTCCTACATCACTTTAAACTCTATTCCTTTCCCTACAACACCATATCCCTTTCCCTAAATCCCTTTTCCCATAATCCCTTAGTCCTAGGCATCTCAATTTCCTAGGCAGCCCTATCAACCGTGTAATAAAATTCTAATTCCTAATACCTTAAAATTTTTGATCCCCTATCACCTCCCTAATTTCAATAATCCCTCCCCCCATCTCCCTAATTTTCCTATCCCCACTTCCTGGACCTATCCCCACTCCCATTTCCTCATCCCTAGGGTTTACACCATGGAAGAGGAAAGAGACACCATGGGGTAGGAAAGATAAATTATGGAGGAGGAGATAAAAATAGCATAATATAGGAGAAGACACCACAAAGGACCCAAACCACCAGGAAGAAACCATTAACAAGGGTTCTCAAGAAGGCATTGGAGAAGGAGAAGCTTGAGGCAGAAAACCTAACTTTTGAAGGACAAACTCAAGGAAACTCTAATTTGTTAAAGGGAGAAGGGTAAATTGGAAACTACTTGTTGATATATCAATTATAGAATAACACACCTTATTTTGCATGTCTGGAGAAATTTTGAGGAAATTTGGAGAAAATTTGAAATAAAAAAATATATATATATATCTTTGAAGGCATTTTCCAGAAATGTCCTGTTTTGGACACCTTTTTGCAGAGAATATTGTGGATAATAAGAGAAGCATATTAGGAAACTGGAGGAGATTTGTGTTCAAAAAATTCCAAATAAAAAAAACCACTCTATGTTTTGCAAAACACCTCATAGTTAGAGAGATACTGATCCATGTCTGAGGCCAAGTTTTGCAGAAAACTCAGAAATTTTGGCACACAAACAATCTGCCAAAAACGCAGCGCCCTTGCCGCTATGATTTTTCTTGGAGCCTCCAACGGATAAATTTACACCACCATCATGCTCAGAATGATGAAGACACCAACCCTACCAAGTTTCAGAAAATTTGGAGGAGAACTGGTCCCTCAAAAGTGCATAAAACCATCAAATTTTCATGTTTCTGCCTCCTTTTTGACCTTGCGTTGCGCTTTTACCAGTCTTTGGAGAAGTGATTTTTGACAGGGCAGATGGGCACCATTTTGGAAAATGGAGGCATATTTGGAAACTAGACTTAGAGATATTTCCAATGAGATATTATGGAACTAATTTGGACACTGGGAAGGCCTCCAAAAGTTACTTGCAAAATAGGTTATTTTTCCTGTCATGGCACTGTGCTTTTGCCAGAAAAATTGCATGTTCACCATGTTCAATTTTTTTTTTATTTTTACTCCAGTTTGAATTTTTATCTTGGGAAATGAGAAATTATTCATGTAAAAGGTTAAGATAAATTTAAATATCATGTTTTTATTTTTATCTAGGGTAGATACATTAGGTAAGTCCTCTACAGGTCAAATGAATCAGTTTCCTCTCTTTTAGAGGCAAATTGTTGAGTTTTCCTAGTCTTTTGATTCTTGTTTGGGAGTAGGTGTTACACAGTAATTTGTCACCATCCCTGCAATCCACGTCCTGCACATTGGAGGGCTCATTTTGTGACCTGTGAGTAGTAACATGGCTTGAAACTACTTTCATGACATCCCTCTGAACAAGAGCTTTCATTGACCTGAAGACATCTCCTTGTGAAAAAACCTAAAAATGGCCCTTTTAGCATTGGCGCGAGCAAGAAGTTTAGTACCCACGCCAATGGGGAAAATACTTCAAAGAGGCCACGCCAGTTGGCGCTCTGTCCCAGAGTCGCACTCGCGCCAGCTAATTTAAGGAATGTTTTTAAAAAATAAATGGCGGAAGTTTCGTCCTAACTGATCCAGGAACTGATATCTATCTTGAGTTGGGAGGTTTGGCTACGGGTTTCCATAGAGAGGAAGTGGTTTGCCACCTCTCATGGAAGCTTCCTTGATGATAGGGCCAATCCCATAATTATAGGGATCCCAACTCCCCTTCCTCCATCTATAAAAGCTTGCTCATCTCCATTGCAAGCTAGTTCCCAAGAGCTTTCACATCCTTATGCTGCAAGAGCCTTCTTGATTCCCTTAAGGCCAAATCCAAGCAAGGAGACTATTGTCAAGTATCCGGAGAGAGAGGCTTGTCCCATCCTTGACAGGCTTTATCGAGACATGTTTTGCTGACGACCCGCCAAAGGAGAATGCTGCGTCGAAGCTATGGTTGTATTCTTCTTTTGACTCATTAATGATAAGCGACTATTGGTTATGGTTCCACTCTTGTTCTTAATTATGTTCATGAGTTATGTCCTCTTCGACTGACATATAGTTGTATATACTGGATTTTATGCTTGCGTTTGTGTTGTTTCTTGCATGTGCAGGTGTCCGAACACGGAGATCATGAGGATCGTGATCTGCCAGGGCGAAGGAACGGGAGCACCACCTCTTCTACAAACGACAGCGTTGGATTCCAGGTAAGCCTTCATCGCAAGTCGGTGTATTTGCAATTAGGAACCTGCACTGTAGCATGTTTGATTGTTGCTAGACCCGATCTGGGCTAGTAGGGATCGCCTCTGTCCGCAGAGGGGATTTAACTCTTCAACAATTTGGCGACTCCGCTGGGGACTCAGCTTGTTGTTTGATTTGTAAGCTATAGATGGAGCCTGAAGTACAGCCATATAGCCTTCGAAATGCTTTTGCTCTGAATTAGCGGAGTAGATCAAAGCTGCTTCAGTCAATCTCCGGTTTAGTTTGTAAACTGAACACTTGGAGCATTGTCTTGCCTTTTTGGTTGATTCTTGATTCTCCTTGCTTGATCAACTCTTTTGGGCTGGTTTTTTTTTGTAGATTTGGCTTCTGGATAGCTTGATCATCATTGGTCTGCTTGTTGGATTGCTCTTTTTTATTTTTGACTGGTAAACTCGACTGGCGCGCTTTTCAGCTTGACAGTCGCGCCCATTGGCACAGGTTGCTAGTGTAATACCAGCGCCAATTCTATTCTGGCGCTAGTTTCAGCCTTACAGTCACGCCAATCCTGTAAGGTACTAGGGTTTACTCTGTTTTGAGCTTTCTGAGCTTGATCTGTGTCTGTCTCGCTTTGAGCCTAGATCACATGGTTCATTTGGGTCTTGGAGATCTTGCTTGAAGTGGTGAGTCTGGTCTTGGTTGGGAGAAATTATTTGTTTTTTCATTTTCAAGCGTTGGCGCTTGTTGTCAGTTAGCAACCCGCGCCAATTGGCCATTGGCACTAGTTTTCAGTGTGCAAGTCGCGCCAGTTGGCGCTAGTTGTCAATGTACAAGTCGAGCCAATTTCAGGGTGTGTGAAAATTGAGATTTTTTCCCTAAATCCTTCACCAGTGTTTCTTTCCCTTTTGGTCTTTTCCTTGTATGAGCGTAGATTACATTGCTCATTGTTTGGGATGTATTATTTCCATGATTGCTTGATGTAAAAGGGAATGAATGCCTTGTTTTGATCTCATTCTTTGGAAGTCCTCTTTGTGTTTTGTCACCTTTTGAGGAATTTCTTTACAAAGTGTTTTGAAACAACGATTGCATTCTTAGTGTTTGTTTGCATCCCTTTTGCTTTCATCCTTTCATTAAGGAGATTTGCGTTCTTTTAGTTTTCGTCTCATAGTTTGATTTTCGTTAAAATGCATTAGATCACATTGCATTGAAAATGATTTTTTGAGATCCATCATTGAACTTAGATTACATTGTTTAGTGATTGAAAACTAGAAATCGCTTTGATTGCATTCTCTCTTATTAAAATCATGCATTAAGTAGATTCTCATTTCATCGAAAAATGCATTGAGTGCATTCTTATAATTTGAAAAAGGAAAAAGAAATTGTGCATAGATTACAATTGCATAGTTTTCGAAAAAGAGGATTTTGCATAAATTACATTGCATTATTCGCATCGTTGAATGTTTGAAATTACTTTTGGATTGTGAAAGTCATCTAGTTTGGAAAAAGTTTCGTTTTCAGTGTTGTTGTTTGTTGCATCATTGTTTGAAGCTCTTCCCTTAACTAGATAACATTCATTGAATTGAAAAGTTTCCTTTTCTCATATAGCTGCATATAGGAGATTGTCAGATGACATTCAGTAGGGCCTGAAAAATGAAACGTAATTGAAGATAAACATTAAAATTTACTCAATTTACACTAAGGCAGCATTGAAATCTAACGAAACACATTTAGAGGTCTAGGCTAGAGACGTGTTCTGACGTCTTTAAACCTAGTAGCTGTCGTTCGCCTCTTGGCTTTAGACAGCGCTAGTACGGACTTGTGCTCCCCGTACCATCACATATATAAAGGGAGACCCCACTAGGTTTCTATCCTTTATCCATAGGAAGCCGAGTCTACCGCCCTATACCCGTGATACACCAGACACATCATTTGGGGAGATTGCCTGCACGTACAGAAATTCCTTGGTTGATTTCTTTTTCATTTTGAAACCAAGGTGTATATTGCAGTTCACGGTTATTTGGTACACCCTTTGCCTAGTATTCCTGAGTAGTCATTTGATCTTTTCTGACTCTTTAAATTTGAAAGGATCACCAAGCGCTTGTCCTTTCACGCTTGCTTCAAAACTGAAAGAGATAGAGTCACCTTTTATCCATTTCTCGACTCTTGAAACATGAAACGGTGAAGTTTCCTATTTTTCAAGGTGGTAAAAAATTAATCACCCGTGATCACACGCCCTGTTATATTTTTCTTGTTGGCCGTTTGATTGTGTGCCTTGGTTATTTTTCAGCCCGTGTGCGATTTTGAGTTTTTGATGGCAACTTTTCCGGAGTTCACCAACCAAGGAATTCCCTCCGATGGGAATCCTGGTCATTTTCCTCCTTTTGGGAATGTTGGTGCTCCTTACATGGCAACGTTGTCCCTTCCTGGGTTAACTGTTGGGTTGCCTGTTTGGTTGTTTTCAACCTCTGTTGTCTCGAATTTCTCAGTTACTGGTCAATCAGTTCCCCCACCTGAACAACATCATGTTGATTCCAAGGTGGACCTCTCCCCTTCTTCGCCTGTTTCTGCGTCCTCCTCTTCTACTTCGCCTGGTGAAAGTCTGGATTCGAGTAACCAGGTGGCTAAGAAGAAGAAGAAGAAGAAAAATAAGAAGAAGTCAGATAAAGGAGAGGCTAGCTCTGCGGCTATTGCGCCTAAGAAGCCTTCCATTGATAAACCTTCCAACCCTCCACAGAAAGTCAAGTTCCCTTGCATGTTGTGCACGAGAGACCATCTTCTTCGAGACTGCCCTGGCATTCCCAAGGTACTCGAAGTATGGTCCAACGGTCGTCCACCATTGCCTTTGGCTTCCGAGATTCAGGTTGGGGGCACGTCTTCGGCTGGTGCTGGTAAGGCTCCTAAGAAACAGGGTAAGATTACCAATCCCTGTAAGTTGTGTGAAGGGCACCATGCCATTCACCTTTGTCCGTATATGGACGAAGCCAAACGAGTTTTGGACAACTCATTTGTTTCTGGACCATGCCTTCCGGATGGGTACAAACAACTTTCTTTGAGTCCTCCACCAACTGATCCTATCATCGGTCAAGATTCATCCTTGGTCGATCCCTCTCCCTCGGAAATTCAAATTCAGGAATCCATCCCTGACCAACCATTGGTCGTGGGATTGGTTGAACTGGCCCCGTCTACGGTGCACCAGGTCTTTTCCATTGAGAGTGGACCTCACATCCCTCATGTTCTTCTTGTTTCTTTAGATTCCTCTGACTTGGAGAAAGATTCTCTTGTCCCTATACCTCAAGAAGTTTCTCCTCCGCCTCCCATGATGGAGGTCCCAGAGGATACCCCTCCCACCTTCAAGATGGAGGTCGAGGAGGATGCTCCTTCTTCTTCCGTAACACCAGGGGAAGATCATCTCAGTTAGATGGTAGCCCCTCCAAGTAGTTTGGTCACTTCCTTTGATTGGAATCGATTTGCAGGATACTGCCTTCCGTCTTATGTGCCTTTCGAGATCACAGTACAGGCTTTTGGTCTGGTTGTACCCAGCACCATTATAGACAAAGGCGCCTCTATTAGTGTTCTATCCTCGACTACCTGGCAAGCTTTCGGTTCACCCCCACTTGCGCCTGTTACGCAGAATCTGTTGACATTCAACCGAAGAACGAGTCAACCTTTAGGGATCCTTCCAAGGTTACCTGTTACTTTGGGAGGTAAAACCGTCCACATGGACGTGATGGTTGTTCCAGGTCCCTTGGATTTCAATTTGCCTTTGGGCGCGATTACACCTATGCCATGGGAGCGCTTGTCTCCTCCCTTTTTCGTGTGGTCTGTTTTCCACATGAAGGAAAGATCATGACCATTGATCAACTTTCATTCTTTGGTCCTGATATGGCAGCTGGCCCGCCATCATCCCTTCCTGGTTTTTATCCACTAGTTGTATCTGCCCCACCGCAGGTCAACTATGTGGCTACCTACCCCGTGCCTGTACCCAGTGATTGTGCCATTGTGCATCAGGTGCTGGGGGGATTAGGTCCTGACTTCCAGGATGTTTTCCTTCCATCAGAAGTGGAAATCTTGGAAGCGATGACTTCTTGTTCATTATGATGAGGTCGGTCGGAGCATGGTTCTTTTCTTGTTTCAAGCTCCTTAAAAAATGAAACAAGCTGTTCGGAGCACAGTTCGTTGTCTTGTGTCAAGCTCCTTAAAAAATGAAACAAGCTGGTCGGAGCATAGTTCTTTTCGTGTGTCAAGCTCCTTAAAAAATGAAACAAGGTCGTCGGAGCAGAGTTCCTTGTCTTGTGTCAAGCTCCTTAAAAAATGAAACCAAGTCGTTGGAGCACAGTTCATTTTCTTGTGTCAAGCTCCTTAAAAAATGAAACAAGACCATCAGAACATGGTTCTTTCCCTGTGTCAAGCTTCTTAAAAAATGAAACAAGGCCGTCGGAGCACAGTTCATTTTCTTGTGTCAAGCTCCTTAAAAAATGAAACAAGGTTGTCGGAGCAGAGTTCCTTGTCTTGTGCCAAGCTCCTTAAACCATGAAACAAGGTGTCCTGAGGATAGTTCTTTTAATGTGTCAACCTCATTAAAATAATGAAACACTTTCCTGTTCAATTCGAGTCTTTGATAAGATCTCGTAAAATCCCAGTCGAGTCTTTCTCTTGATCTCGTAACTTGAACCTTCACTCCATCTACCTTTCATATGGACTGAAGCTTGAGGGGCATGTACCTCGAATTGAGTCACCATGCTGGGGGCATGCTTACTTTTTCAAGCATAGTTTGTTTCCGTTTCAAGCTTGTGTAAAAATGAAACCGGTTTCAAGCATAGTTTATCTTTGTTTCAAGTTTGTGTAAAAATGAAACCAACTTCAAGCAGAGTTTCCTGATTTCAAGCTTGTGAAAAAATGAAACCTCTCCCATTTTACCCCTTGTGATTGTCATTCTATCAGCCTGTTTTCCAGATGAACCTTGGTTTTCTCACTCCATCGTCATTATCTTCTTGGCCGATCATATGCCTTCACTTGGTTGTTTCACCCAATCCTGAGGAACCGTTGCAATGAGTGGTCTTGTTAGCCAGCCTCTTAACCTTTACTTGTTTTGAGCAGTTCCATCATCACCAGAACCAGTAGCTACCCTTGATGCCACTTGTTCCTCCAGGAGGAGTCAACTTTCAACTCTTTTCTGACTCTCTAAAAATGAAAAGATTGCCGAGTCGCTTGTCATTTTGATCTTGTTAAAGTGGATGCGAAACGACATCTACCCAGTATACGTTTACCCCTTTTTCGGGATGGGATATATTATTTACGAAAAAGGAATACCCTAGCCTATTGCGACTAGGAGGTTTTCTCAGACATAGTTTTCTACCTTTTCGGATCTGAGGAACTATTTACGAAAAGGGACTGTTGGAGTTTACTTTTCCGTTGTCTTTTCAAACTCTCTAAACATGAAAAGACGCTGAGTTCTTCCTTTGTCAGACTCGTTAAACCCTGATGACATCAGATTCAGTCGTAATGACGCTACTCGATTCTCTCCTTCCTAGGGCTCGTTAAATGTACTAGGATGGATTCGCCCGAAGGGCAGACTTATATGAAAATCATATGGTATCCTCTTCAAGCTTGTGTAAAAATAAAGAGGTACTCGCCAGGATGGTGGGGAAAATGGAACCAAAATCATTGTCGTGTCGGCAGTATGTCGCTCTTGAACATGGCACTTGTCTGCATTCATGTCGGGTTGGGGACATCTCATCTCGTTTTTCACTTGCCTCCGTGGGTTTGGGTAATCCCTTTTGACCTCTCATTTTCTCTTTGCCTCGTCGCCGTGACCTTTGATTTTTGATGTCAAATACTGCCAAATCCACTGTCGTGCCGTCAATATGTTCAAGAGAAGTTGACCTCTGCAAACTCCAACCTTCCTTTGATTCTCATCTGATCATGATTCACAAAGACATTATGTTCATCTGTCTCATGTCGATGATGTGGGAAACATTATGGCCCACCTTCGATCAAGGTCACTTCCTGTCAACTTCAACTCATTATCCGGGAAGCTGATCTAGAGACTCCCTTCTGGTGCCTTGGAGCCTGCATGCCTCAATGGCAGGTTCTTCGCATTCAACGCGAGGTTTTCATTATTGGCCTCCGATCGAGTGATTCTACGGGTGTTCGATGCCAGCTCATTGATTGACATGCCATAGATTGTACCTATAGTACCTTGAGGGCCATCGTCATTATTGGTGGTACCTCTCACATCTGTTAATAGCTTTCATCATTGGTTGGTAATCAGACGATGTTCTCGCATGTTCGACTTCAGCCCATTTATTCGCATGCTTGAACTTGTACTTTGTTCGGGTCGAGATGGAGCGCAAGACCCTGGATTGTGTTTGTTGTAATCCAGGCTGCGATTTTGTGGATTATTATGATTAGTTACATGACTCACTTACTGGATGGCTGCGACCATACCTGAGTCTATTTATCTATCCTCACTAGATGGTTGCGTCCATGCCTTGGATCTGGATTATTGTATACTCTGTTATGGATGGCTGCGCCCATACCATGTATATATCATGTATTCGAGACATCAGTTGTACTTCTTCACGCAGGTTTTCCGACGACGGAGTTTTCAGTTGGACACGTTCTCGTAAAGCATTTCACCCCTCTCTCTCATTCGGGCCTCATACTTCAGGGGGCATCTGTTACACAGTAATTTGTCACCGTCCCTGCAATCCCCGTCCCGCACATTGGAGGGCTCATTTTGTGACCTGTGAGTAGTAACATGGCTTGAAAATACTTTCATGACATCCCTTTGAACAAGAGTTTTCATTGACCTGAAGACATCTCCTTGTGAAAAACCCTAAAAATGGCCCTTTTAGCATTGGCGGAAGCAGGCAGTTCAATACCCGCGCCAATGGGGAAAATACTGCAAAGAGGCCGCGCCAATTGGCGCTCTGTCCCAGAGTCGCACTCGCGCTAGCCAATTTAAGGAATGCTTTTAAAAAAAAAATGGTGGAAGTTTCGTCCTAACTGATCCAAGAACTGATATCTATCTTGAGTTGGGAGGTTTGGCTACAGGTTTCCATAGAGAGGAAGTGGTTTGCCGCCTCTCATGGAAGCTTCCTTGAGGATAGGGCCAATCCCATGATTATAGGGATCCCAACTCCCCTTCCTCCATCTATGAAAGCTTGCCCATCTCCATTGCAAGCTAGTCTTCAAGTCTCCAAGTTCCCAAGAGCTTTCACATCCTTATGCTGCAAGAGCCTTCTTGATTCCCTTAAGGCCAAATCCAAGCAAGGAGACTATTGTTAAGTATCCAGAGAGAGAGGCTTGTCCCATCCTTGACAGGCTTTACTGAGACATGTTTTGCTGACGACCCGCCAAAGGAGAATGCTGCGTCGAAGCTATGGTTGTATTCTTCTTTTGACTCATTAATGATAAGAAACTATTGGTTATGGTTCCACTCTTGTTCTTAATTATGTTCATGAGTTATGTCCTCTTCGATTGACATATAGTTGTATATACTGGATTTTATGCTTGCGTTTGTGTTGTTTCTTGCATGTGCAGGTGTTCGAACACGGAGAGCGTGAGGATCGTGATCTACCAGGGCGAAGGAACGGGAGCACCACCTCTTCTACAAATGACAGCGTTGGATTCCAGGTAAGCCTTCATCGCAAGTCATTTTATTTGCAATTAGGAACCTGCACTGTAGCGTGTTTGATTGTTGCTAGACCCGATCTGGGCTAGTAGGGATCGCCTATGTCTGCAGAGGGGATTTACCTCTTCAACAGTAGGTGAAACTGATCCCTATCTCATGGATTTGACTCCGTGAGGCTAAGGAGAGTGGTTTTGAGGTCTACATGATGTATTTTCTCAGTCATTTTAATGGGGGACTCACTTGGAGCTTTGGCATCTCAAGGACACTATTTTGTGTCAGTTTGGCCTGGACATTAATGATAAATTTGTAACTATTTCTTTGGGATCCATGTGGTATGAATGGTTTGACATATTTTTTCCTTTGTGATCATTTTTATGAATGTATTGTAAGTTTATAAACCATTTTTATGTCTATTATATGCTTAATTTCAAGTTGAAAGGAAAATTCATGTTTTCATGCTCTGTTTTGGGAAATTTTGCATAATTTGTCTATTTTCTTCAGTTTAGGGAGAATTCATCTTGTATGCTCTTCCTAAATCCTAACCAATCTCCTCATCTCACCATAATAATACTTTAAATGTAAAAACCTTCTACCTACCTTGCCCCTTAGAACACCCTACAAATTTTGACCTAATTTCCTTGCCCTAGTTGTTTGACACCTTCTATTCCAGCAAAACCCTACACAAATCAAAATAAAAACCCTGAGCTACTATACCTAGCATAATATCTTCTTTCCTCAGTCATTTTGACTGTGATCAATAAGGAGAGAGCCCTCTCCTGGCCTAGTAGGGGTAGTTACTTGGGTAAGCATGGTTTGAGGTTACCTCGGAATTGCCTCTCTTAGCCTGAGGTTCAATTCGAGTGATAACAAACCACATGGAGATGAATTGTGTTGTATTAAACATTTTTCAACTAGTTATTGGATTTTTTTATTTATTTCTTCATTTTCTATTACTGACATGCGATACATTTCGACATTAGGAAGAGGGGCATCAAACATCAACTATATCTCATGTTGTAATTCTCCTTTACGAGGCAGATGTTTTGTTTCTTTAAATATAATTTGAAATGAATTTACCACTTTAACCAAAATATATTTAAACTGAGATACACAATCTGCAAAAGCATCATGAAGATCCTTGTGTCGTTCTTTTACAACCATGAGTATATATATTTTACTTGAAATTATTAGTCACTTCATTTGACTAGCATTAACTAAATCCAAGTGAGTTTTGATTTTATGTGCCCGTATGATGTATTCAATCCCATATTTCTTAAGATGATATTTATGCTCTTCCTATGAAACATTGCATCATTATCATAGAGATAAGGACTCCCTAGCACTATTCCACATATGTCTAATGGTATCACATCTAAATCCACTTCATCAATGTAATTAGGTGCGACGGAAAATTTTAAATGACACTTCTTTATGAAATTAATCTAAGTCTGTTCCTTTAGCCAACCTAATGGGTATGGTCTTGGATTATTATGTGTCTCCAAACTCAATTTCTTAAATAATGATTTAGATACTAAATTTTCCCGTGACCCACTGTCAAACAATGTATCTATTTTCGTGTGCTTAGAATTTACACTTATGTGAAATAATTCAGCTCTATTATCTTCATCCATATGATTAATGTTTGAATAAGAAGTAGAAGTACTTGAACTTGAACTAGCGTCAGAATTTTACCTGTCGTAACCATTGTGGTTATTTTCCCTTCATCACCTGAGTCGGAGCCCAAGTCTTGTTGCATTGCTGCATTAGCCTTCTTTTCCCCTTTCTTCTTCTAAAACTTCATTGGTCTGAGTTCCAGGTGAAGTTTCCAACATCTAGCTTCATCATGTCCGATCATCTGGTAGTGAGTACAAGTAGGTCTTTCACCTTCCTTTTGAGTTGTAGCTATATTATTTCCCTTGGAATGCTCTTCCTCTTGCTATCTCTGGTTTCCAACTGTTTTGATATCTTCGGTGAAAACTTGAATGGTCTAACACCCGATTCGATATGTATGGCTTGAATACATACTTCATCAAAGTCATTAGGATTAAACATCAATATTGTATGATGGAAATATGAATGTAAACCTGCCAATGTACTTTAATAAAGTTTCATGTGTATCCAAAGGAATACGAAGCGCTAACGCTTTCTTCCGAAACTCCAGAGAAAACTCTTGAACATTATGTCCCTTACCTTGTCACAAATGCTGCTAATCAATAACAACTTACTGCATGTATCCCAACGGATAGAATTATTTCCTGAGATATTTTAAAAACTTAGACCATGAGGAGATGACTTTACCTTTACACTTTAAATCTATCTGTGTTTAAAGTTCCCACCAGATTAAAGAAGTTCCCCCCATCCTAAGAGTAGCTAACTGGATTTTTGTCTTTTCATCAGAAATGTTTTGAATCCTATAATACACTTCTAACTTCTTAATCCAGTTATCTAGTTTCTCTGGGTTCATTTCTCCATCAAAAACAGATAGTTCAAATTTTACATCAAGTTTCAAAAGAGATTTATGAGGTTTCGTTTCTGTTTCAGAATCTAAACTAGAAGAAGAAGAAGAAGAAGAAGAAGACGATGATGGATATGATGGATGAGAAGGAGGTTTATCATATTTTCCTTTCCCCTTGTCCTTCTTCAATGCCTTTGATGAAGAAGATGCATCTCTTACCTTCTTATATTTGTAGAGTTCTCCCAACATTTGTTGCATGTTCAAAAGCATTTGTTGAACTTGACTCTCATCCATGGGCTTCACTTCAGGAGTTTCACCTACTTCAGTTCTTGTCATCGTCGATTGATGAGTAAATTTTCACTTTCCAATTTCTGTATCGAACTACTCAAGCGTTCCTTCTCCACATTGCAATCCTAACCTGGTTAACATCCACTGGAAAAAATACTACGAATCACAACCCGATCTAATAACAAAATATATGATCTGAATGTGATCGAAATTACGTGCTAAGGTAGAATTGATTAATTTCCATTAGTGAATTGATTATTAACTGAACTGCTTAATGTGAAATACTGAAGGAAAACCTAAAAACATTAATGAATTAAACTAGAAGCATATTAAACATGAGTACCAACAGAGTATAATATCAATAATTCTCTCTCTCCCTTAGGCCATACACATGAAGGCTTTTTATAGTCCCTCCAAGTAGTTTCAGCAGTTGGAAACAGTTGGCCACGGGCTGGGGTGGTTGAACTACCTGAGTAACCATCAACCCAGCGCGAAATTAGGGATTTTTATATATATTTTTAATCATTTTAATGGCATACGCGGAAAATTCTAGCTTAACTCGCGTATACACACGGAAAAACACGGGCATAGTCGCGTATGGGGGATTTTACACTATTTTTAAGTGAATTTTTCCAAGTCTGTAGGAATGGGTGCCCATAAAGCCATAAAGCAATCATGAATCATGTCAAAGTGAGAAATGATGCTATAACAGATGCCCCCTAATATATGAGGTCAGAAGGGGTACATGATGGCCGAAATGTATTATGCACATAGAAAGAACTTCGCAAGGACAAGAGAGGAATTCACCAGAGTTCAGCCTGCCAAAAACCAATGAAAGAAACCAGAGAGTCAACACATGCTGAGGCGGGCATACCCATGCTCAGTCAAAAATGCATCATATATATAGAAAGTACTGAATAGATCCAACATGTATACAAGTATAACTGAACTGAAAGTACATAGTGAATCATCTGAGCAGGGCCCGGAAATACAAGTCTGTATCAATGTCCAAGTATCACATATAGAAAACTGATCAAAGATAGTGCAACTGGATGTCTGATCAAGTAACTGAATCTCCAAGTACCGGATCATAAGAGGCGGATCAAACGGTACAATCACGCAACTCGGGGATCAACATATAAGATGCTGCTGTGCTGAACCGCAACATATAAGGGTGGACGGCAACACTGGCAGAAACTGAAAGGACTGTCAACAGTGAACCGAGAAATGCTGATGCAACCCGAGGTCTTCACCGATCACAACGGCACAATTCTACACACTGGGAATAAATGAGCTGAAGTCGACCATGTGAGAAATCGTTGGATTACCGGGCAATGATGTTTCCCGTTAACCAATGCGAGACAACCCACCGATAATGATAATGAGTGTCAAGGTGCCCCAGTACAATCTGACAAGTGTGAATGAATGAGTTGAAGTCGAACACTTGAAAGAATCTACCAATCAAGAGGCAATGATGAATCCCCACTGTCGATAGCGAAGAGTCTGCCACTGATGACTGCAAACCCTAAGGTACTGACAAAAGACTCTAGACCTTATTCCCAGAGCAATGAGTCGGAGTCGATGGGAAAAGATCTGCTAGAAGGAAGGCATTAAGGCATCCCACATCAGTCCAGCGCGAGTGTAACCCGCAGGCCAAGATTTGGAAGGAATCGGACGAAGTAGAGTGATGGAACCAAAACCGAAGTACGTTTCCGACGTGCAAAAGATGAAGCTAGCGCACGGAAGAAACCCTCTGAACCAACCAATAATGAAAGCTGACACAGAGGCGAGAAATCCACCGATAGGGTCAAATGGAAATCCGGGTACTGCACGAATCCCAAGTGTGATAATGTGTGCTGACGTCGAACACAGGGGAAACCACTCAGTCAAAGACCCATGATGATGATCAAATGCTGAGCACGAGGTCACCTATCAATGATGGAAATAGGCCCAAGGTGCGGCTCTAGGTTTGCTCTCAGAGCAATGTGTCGTAGTCGATAAGAGACAAACCCGTCGGCAAGAAGTCAATGAGGACCTTCTTAAACCAGCACGAGCAGAAGACCAAAACATCTGATGTGATAGAACATGATACTGACAAGACCGGGAAGGCCGACTGAATAATGAGTCAAGAGACACCGCAGAATGGCCGACTCAGGCTAGACTTCCCTTGAACAAAAGCACGACTGTGTGATGACCATGGCAGTAAAAAGTGACACTGTATAAGTCTGTCTTGCAGGAGGCAAAACAAACTCTCCATATGATTGGAAGAGATAACCAACCGGGGGAGAACCGACAAGTGAAACATGGTAAAGGCTGAACCTAGGTCAAACTAGAACCATCCCAAATGAAGGAAATATATATAAGTATATGTGCTTTGTTCAAGGGCGACAAACTGACTCTGTACTGCCATCAAAATAACGAAGATACATCCCGTTCCCGCTCTTTTTGTTATATTTGATTTTTTTTTCTTTTTCATATAATAAGCCTGAAAAAGAATAAAAGAATGCTATGGTACAATGGATAGAACGAGTATCAAGAAAGCAGATGCACTAGTTCCGGGGATTGGAACAATCCTATGCTCAATGCAAGGTGGCGAAAACTGGTTAGTGATACTCAGAGGAACGTTCCATCCATGGGTACAAAGGTGTCAAGTCGTGATAGCTAAGTGCATGCAATGGTTAACTTGTACAGAAAGTCAAGGTCAAAAATTGGCTTAAACATCAAGTCCAAATGAAGCCGGCTAAAGGCCAGGATAAACAAGTAGCCAATATGCAATGCAGTAATACAACTTAACGACACCAGGGAGCCTCTAGGGTATAAGCCAGAAAAATGATAAGTGATGAAGGAGACGAATGAAGCTTCAACACGAAAGACATGGCGGGACTAAAGAGGACTCCCGAGCCTACATAAAAAGCAGCATGGGCAACAAGTGATAGCGAGGAACTAACTAGGAAGCCCATGTAAGGGAAGGCTCTACCATCAAGTCATGATTAAAAATCGGCGAGTGAAATGGGTGTAATGCTCATGGCCTGATGGGATCGACCCTAAGGCAAGTGATCGGTATGGAGGCTAGAATGCAAGATGCAACGGAAAGTGATTCCCTAACCTATATGCCAGTGAAGATCATATACCTGCCGTGAAGAGTCGGAAATCATGGATCAAAAACCGGGAAAAATCTCAAAATTGTCAAAATGTACCTGAAAACATACCAAACTGGGCACTTCCAAGCAATCGAGTTATACAGCATAAGATAGATCGAAAAAATAAGCATAAGGAAATTTTGCGAAAATTTTCAATTTTTTAGCCATAAATACACAAATTACCTTTCAATTGGTTCATTATTGCATAGCTGATTTGGAAAAAGTGCTCTGGAGCTAAAAACTTCTTTCAGCAAATCAGGAACAACCGACCGTCGGAACTCAGCGAAACTTCAGGTAGGCTCCTTAATCATCCTGTTTATTCATTTTGTCCGTTTGAAAATTAAAATTAAGTGATTTTTTGCTTTGAAACCCTTGCTAAAAATTGCGTATCTGTGCATACGCGGGTTCAATGAAGGCAAGTCGCGTATACACGCGACTGTGCACAGGGAAAGTAGCGTATGCGCAGGTCCGATTTCAAAAAAGCGTTTCTAATGCAAATTTTGATGAAATTTCTCAGGATGACCATCTCATGGAGGGAACGTGAGCACAGCGCAATAGACCAAGAGGTCATGCAGGATCGCGCAGCACAAAATATCCTCCGAAACTGCGGATTGTTCAAATTCTTTAAAATGCCCAATATGAAAAGAAATGTGCGATTGCTAGAAATGCTCGTAAATTACTGGGAACCAGATCAGGATTGCTTCATAATTGATCAGATGCCACTACGCATAGAAGTGGAGGATATATATTTCATCACTGGACTCTCCAGGAGGGGAGACCTAGTAGACCTTCACGGAAAACCCCTGGGAGGGTTAACTGTGGAAGATTATGTCCACTTATATTGCGTAGATAATTCCAAAAAGGTTGGAACGCAGATTGCCATTAGAGATATCAGGGATTTGCACATGAAAATCCTCCTGTTCACCATCGGCAGAGTGGCAGGGTCTGCCTCACTACATCAGGCGTCCAGGACGCAAATGAGCATCGTAGTAGAGTGTTTAGTTCATGTGTACGATTGGTGCACAGCCCTGCTACTGAACATGAAACAACAGCTGACCTCCATTCGCCAAGCAAAAACAAAACACTTTGGCTATGGTACCATTTTGACAACATTCTTCTTTGAGAGGATTCCAGCTTTGAGACCCAGAGTGATCTCGACCATCAGCAGCCCGCGGGACCCAAGAATTGCCCGTTGGGCAGACATGATGAAGAGACTGGGGGGCAGCGAGGTACCCCGGACCACGTGGGATGATGAGTTCTTCCTGTGGTGGGGAGAACAGATCATCGTAGTGGACGACTATCCCTATGCTGGGATGGACTTCCGAGGAGATCCAGATCTAGTACTTCCACCCGGCGCAGCATGGGGAGCAGTCGGTAAGTTTTTGCAAATTTTTTTGACTTATATGATTTTTTGGATTTTTTCAAATATGTATGAAAAAATGAAAACAAACATGTTTTTGATTGGATTCATAATGACTGACAATTAAAAATGATCATGTTTCAGATGTTGGACCAGTTCGTCCTGAGGGCCTACCGCGCCACAAGCGCCGCAGAGGTGAGGCGGAGACAGCGGATTCTGACAGGACACTCTAGGCCGTGCAGAGAAACTTGGAGGGAATGACCCACCAAATCCCTATGGCTGCCGTGGAGGACTTTCCGGAAGCCGTCCAGAGACGGGTTGTAGGAGTACCCCGGGACTGGTTTAGATTATTCCGCCGTGTGGCCACTGCAGTTATGTTCTATAGGAACACGACTTCTGGGCAGGGTCCTCAGGAGTAGACAGATTTTATATGTTAAATGACTGTATATTCCTTTTTGAGACTGAACATGATGGGGCATAAGCCCAAGTTTTGTACGAGATTATGGATCCAAATTTTGTAAAGTTTTTGACACTCCGATGATATATATACAGCGATATTTGATGTGATGTGATAAATGTATCAAATGTATGATGTTTTTGATGATTTAGAAAATTTATTGTATTGAATGATTAATATGCCAATCTAATGCTTGATTAGCTAATGAGTCAGCAAACCAATTATCAGCTCGAGGAATATGAGTGAATGTTAAAAATTGAAATGACCTTTGTAACAAACGTACCCTCAAGAACAATCGTAATAAAAATGGATCTCGTACCCGATAAGTGTTGTTCAACTGCGACACCACCAGCTGAGAGTCCAAGAACACTACCAATGAATCAACACCCAAAGATATTGCCTCCGAGAGTAGATGAATGACTGCAGTGTATTCTGCTACATTATTGGAAGCAGGACCAATGCAGACTCCTCTTGATACCAACAGCTGACCGGAAGGATAATGAAGCACCTAAGCCGCGGAAGCTAAGTTCCGGGTGTGTCTACTAGCACCATCGGCGAAACCAAAATGACTCATGACATCCAACACAACCTGCCAAAGCAGATCAAAAAACATCACCACCTCATCAAAAATCGAAAATCAATCAGATATGTACAAAGCAAAAACTATAAATATATACAAAAGCAAGATGCCAGGCCGAAGCCTAGGCATAATACTTCTTCAAATAGAGCCCATTTCGGGGCTCCGACAACTCGTTCCCTTCGAAGTCAACCAAGGTATAAGCTCCTTTCTTAAGGACCTTTTTGACGATATAGGGGCCATACCACATCGATTTAAACTTTCCTACCCCCAAGGCATCTTTTTCTTGGGCATAGACCAAAACAAGGTCACCTTTGGAAAAGACCCTAGGCTTAACCGCCTTATCGTACTGAACTTTAACTCGGTTTTTATGCGCTTCATTCAACGTGGTGGCATCTCGACGCTGCTCATCAAGATGTTCCAGATGAAGAAGCCGCTCTGCCAGACTAGAAGTGTCAGGAAGAAGCTCAACAGCTAATTTAAGGGAAGGAATCTCGCATTCAATGGGAAATACAGATTCCACCCCGTGGACTAACTGAAATGGAGTAAAGCCAGTTGCAGTTTTAACTGACGTCCTGTATGCCCAAAGTGTAGGATATAGCATAATATGCCAGTTGGATCTATGTTTATCAATTGTCCTTTGAAGAATTGTCTTCAAGGATTTATTCACGACTTCCACTTGCCCATTGGCCTGAGGATAATATGGAGATGAATGCTCCTGCCGGAAACCCAATTTGAGAGCCAACTCAGCCATCATACTATTCTGAAAGTGACTGCCATGGTCAGTGACAATCTCTCTAGGTATACCGAAACGAGAAATAACTTGGTTGAAGAAGAAAAGAGCTGCAGTCTCACCATCGTTCCCAAAAGTAGGCATAGCTTCGACCCACTTCGTAAAGTAGTCTACTGCTACAATAATGTACTTGTGACCTTTTGCCGAAGGCGGGTTACAAGTATTATAATCCATACCCCACTTTGTAAAGGGTCCGACAGTAACGACTGGAAAAAGCGGAGCTGGATGAGCGCGCATTTTTCGAGTATACACTTGACAAGGATGACACTTCTTGACCGATTCAATACCGTCTTTGAAAATCGAGGGCCAGAAGTAGCCAGCACGCAAAATCTTTTGGGCTGTAGCAAGCCCTGATAAATGACCCCCACAAGCTCCACCGTGAGAATCATTGAGCACAGCCTCAGCTTCTTCGAAAGTTAAGAAGCGTCTTAGGATTGAATCAACCCCTCGACGGTACAAAGCATCACCAATAATCAGATAACTTTTAGCTAAGTGACGCAGCTTACGACGCTCATCTTTCGAAAAAGAAGAAGGAAACTTCGCAGTCTGGAGATATACAATGATGTCCCCATACCAAGGATCTTGTGGAGAGATTAGAAACAAGTGTTCGTCCGGAAAGGACTCATCATAGATCATCGCCTCTCCACAAGGCAACTCGGAGATCAATTCCGCAAAGACTAATGACTTCTTGGTTGGCAGGACATGAAATCTGATCAAATTCTTGTAAATCACAATCCATCTCGTATATTTGCCCCCAATCATAGAAAGCTTGCGGGGACAAAGGCGAAATGGATTGGCAGGTGCCAAGACATAAGTTTTGCGAAGAATAATGTAATGTCGGAGTCGCTGCACAGCATGAACTGCTGCTAAGGCTAACTTTTCTATCGGGGTGTATCGCAGTTCAGGTCCTACCAGTCCTTGACTAAGGTAGTAAATAACATGCTCAACAAGAGCATCATCCTCCTGAACCAGAACCATACCAATGGTAGATTCTGCTGTAGCCAGATACAAAAGAAAATCTTTGCTATAATCGGGTGGACTCAGCAAAGGAGCAGAGGTCAATGCCTTTTTCAAGGCGTCGAATGAGCGTTGAGCGTAGTCGTCCCAAAGAAAAGGAACTCCTTTCTTCAACAATCTCATATATCCCTTTGTAATCTCAGCATAGTTAACGATAAACCTCCGAAGAAAATTAGACTTCCCTTGGAGACTTTGAAGCTGACGGATTGAAGACGGGGGAGGCAACCAAAGTATTGCCTCAACCTTGAAGGGATCTACCCTTATCCCTTCCCTAGACACAATGAATCCCAATAGCCGACCGGATGTAACCGCGAAAACGCACTTGTTCGGATTCAATCGAGTTTTATAAAAACGACATCTTTCAAATATTTGCCGGAGGTGACCTGGATGATCCATCCTCTTTCGAGAATGAGCAGCTAGATCATCTAAGTATGCCTCGATAATCTTCTTGATGTCGTGGAAGGCGTAAGACATGGCCCGCTGAAAGGTAGCTCCAACATTTTTAAGACCAAAAGGCATTTTCTTATATGCAAACGTACCCCAGGGACAAATAAATGCGGTCTTATGTTGATCTTTTGGACGGATAGTAATTTGATTATAACCAGAGAAACCGTCCATGAAGGAGAAAATCTCGTTACCGGCACACTCGTCAATAATCTGATCGATGAAAGGTGTGGGGTAATTATCTTTAGGACACGCCTTATTCAGGTCTCTGAAATCAATGCACACTCGAATCGTTCCTTGCTTTTTATCTACCGGAACGGGGTTTGAAACCCATTCGGTCAGAGGAACTGGGAAAATGAATCCCGCCTTAAGCAGCTTTTCAACTTCAGCTTTGATAGCTGCTGCCTTCCTAGGATTAACCGGACGAAGTTTTTGCCTGACCGGCTTAGCGTTTTCATACATCTTGATCTCATGCTGGACGATAGATGGGTCTATGCCAGGCATTTCCTCATAAGACCAAGAAAAAACATCCCTATACTCTTTGAAGAGCTCGGTATAGATTTGAACTTCTTCATGGGAACATTCAGCTCCAATGAAAACGTTCTCGATAATGTTGGGATTCCTGGAGATGTTCACCGGGATAGTCGGAGAGATCACGGCCATGTTCCCTTCAGCATAAACCTGTGCTGGTGCTAAGGGGCTCAAGACTGGGTGAACAGGTCCAGGAGACTGAGGACTTGGAAAACTAGCTTCGACTTCGCTCAAGTCAGGTAGGAAGTAAGACCGATGATGCAAGTCATCCCACGGTCTCTCTATACCTGTCATTGCTTCCAGGATGGCCTCTTCGGATGGAAGAGTGGTATCTAGACAATCCTGGGCAGAAGAAGAAGTAAGCGTCCAAGCCGGAGCCACATCACCATCCAACTCTTCCGGTGAAAGAGGAGCTGGATCAGATTCTGCAGTGTCAACAATAGACTGATATGCAATCTCAGCTGCAGAAATCGGAAATGCCATACCACCCACTTGACCTTCCGCCAATGTGGCAGTAGGGGAAGGTAAGGTCCAAGGGTCCGAAAAATATTGAGTTTGAAAGAACTCTCTTCGAAGGGGAGCCTTGGAGGATGAAATAACATTAATAGACACCTTAGGAGGAGGAAGATCGAAAGAACCCATCAGGGAAGAATACATTCCAACTCCTAGATTCTCAACAGGTGCCTTAGTATTATCCAACTTAGGAACAGATGAGTCAGAAGGCGCATCCAGGTCTACCGGAGGACAGTCCAGTTGATCCACTGTAACGATCCTCCCTTCGTGGGGGAAACATACAATTCGAAATAGTGAGGATGCAATAGCATCCATCTCATATATCCAGTTCCTTCCCAACAGAAGGTTGTAGTCCAAGGCTGCATCCACTACCTCAACCTCTATGTTAACGGTTTTGCCCCCAACACAGATGGGCAAAGCCGGGACAATACCATGGGGCCTGTGAGAATGGCCATCGAACGCGGTAAGAATAGTGTTAGATGGAACAACTTTGGGAGATCCAAGTGTCTTCCAGCATGCGAGAGACATCACGCATGTAGAAGCACCCTCATCAAAAACCGTTCGAAAGATATTGGTCTTTTGATACGATGATCTAATGTGAAAAGCCATGTGATGAGGAAGTCTCTTCTTAAAATTAGTCATATCAAAAGTAATCAGAAGAGAACTTTTCGGATCAATAGCCCCAATAGCAGTGAGCAAAGCACTGCGCTGAGCCGAACAAGACTAGAGTACCTCTAAAGCTGACATAGCACAAGGACTTTGCGCCAGATCTTCTACAATCGAGTAGTTCTGGGCAGCCCTCATGTTCGGATTAATCGTTGACCGCTTAGAAGATGCTTTTGGCATCCGAGGCATAGACTCAACAGTTGGCTTCATGATGTCAAGTGGCTCAGTAGCATCAAGAACTTCCTTAGCTTTCGAAGATTCCTCTCCGCCATAATCACGGGATCTCGTAGCGATATCCGCGTGAGCTCTCATCATAAAGATGTTCGATGGAATTTCCCCTTCCTGGGCACCTCCAGAGGAAGCCCCAGGATTTTGGTTCGCGCCAACAATTAATTGCTGCCCTTGGGGAAAAGGGTTTGTTAGCACAGCCTGGGAACTAGAAGAACCCTGCTGAGATAACAGGCACTGAGCATCCTGAATTTTCGGGCAAAGGTGCGTGAGATGGTCTCCAGTACAAAGCTTGCATGGAAACTTCACTTTCTTTTTCTCCTTTTGACCCTCACCAACACGCTCGTTGGTTTTATTTTCATTGCCCTTCCCGTTCTTGCCCTTCTTCTTGTTATTACGTCCCTTCTTCTTCCCATCGGATTGTTGATTTCCTTTGGGATCAGAAGCTTGGACATCATTTATGGACAAAGACTGGGAAGGTGATGAATCAACAGGCACAGCCTGACCAGAAGGAGCAGATTGTAAAGACAACTGCTGCAGTTGAGAAAGCAGGTTGGCTGCACCACTACTGACCGATCCGACAAGCCCGTCACCATGCGGACCAGGTTTAGTTTTCGATAAATCCAATTTGAAGCGAGGAGCATTGGGAAAATACTTATAAAGTACCCCAGACTGAGAATAGATCAGTTCTAACTGCTGGGCCCTAAAAATGGCCTGCTCCTCAGAAAATACCCCAGATAGGGATACATCTTTTGAAATATCTGACTGCAGTGATTTCAAAAACCACTCGAGAAGGAACTCACCTGGAATATGGGCTTTGATAAGCCTCTTCCTTCTCCTCCATTCCTAAATGTGATCAGAAATGTGAGTTGCCTCATCCTGCTTAAAATTAGCCAGGAGTTCGGTCCCAGCCTCATATCTGACAGGCAACTGAAAATGGTTGAGAAAAGTGACAGCCAGTTCTCCAAATGTGGCGAAACTGCCCCCAGTGAGCTCTATATACCATTTAGCAGCATTCCCAGTTAGGGTGCGTTGAAATAGTCTCAACCTAATCGAGTCATCGATCAGGGAGTTCGATGAGCACCATAAGTGGAAAGTGGTGATGTGGTCTGCCGGATCTTCACCATTCTTACCTTCAAACTTAGGAATGTCTGAAGGAAGTTTGGTTGGAACCGGAGGCCACCCCGGACTATATCGAATCGGGTCATTAGTTAACTTCGACAAGTCTGGCAAGTTTAACGTTGCCAGAAATGGTAATCGAGGTGGAGCCTGAGAATTCCATCCTTGATAGGATGGATTTCCAACATTCTGAAAAGAATAGCCTGGATTTGATGAGGCACCAGGCTGCCAGAAAGGACCCGTAGATAACGGAGAAGAACCTCCTCCCCACGCCGAGTTACCAAAACCCAGACTAGTTCCCCCCGCTGAAGTATTGACTGAAGAGGAAAGCCCCTGGTAGGGGTTCCATGCATTAGACAGAGGAGAAAAAGACTGATAAGCACTCGATGAAGGAAAAGAAGCATTCCCTTGATGACCCGCGAAGAAATGATTCCCTGCCCTAGCCATTGTAAACACAGGATTCCATCCTGTAAAAGTAGTCGAACTTTGCCCCCCAGACCAAGGGTTGAAACTCTGGGTCTGGGACGTAAAAGGAAACGACCCTAAAGAAGGATTGGAACTGGGAATATGCCTAGTCCCAAAGGGGAAACCCTGAAACGAAGCTGATCCACTAGCCATGTTAGACATGGGCGTAGATCCAGCTGCACCGGCGGTAAAGGAAAAAGAGGGATTTCCAGCAATGGACATCCCTGAAACAAAGGGACCAGATTGAGAAGCATATGCTTGGGTGAACCCAGAGCCAAACATAGCATTGCTAGAAGCACTCGAAGATAGAGCAAGAGTGCCCCCTGCCTCGACAGAAGCAGGGGTCTGAATGCCCGCAGCACTCACGGTAGAAGCCGCGTTCCCAGTCGTGGCCATCGAAAGATAAGAAAGATAAGGAAGATCCGGCGGTCTCTCGGACTCCGGTCCGATGTACTCTATAACAAACGGATGATCAAGAGGAAGAGGAGATGGACCTGTAGCTGCAGGCTCAGGTATATCTTCTATCTGAAAATCTTCCCCCTGAGGAAACAATACCCTCGAGGTGAGCGAAACGCTCCTCTCGGAACCGACACCGGAATCGGCAACGAAACCTTCAGACCTTAGTGGAGGATCTCTCTCCACAGCGTCAGACTCTACAGGGTGAAAACCACCTGCTAGATCGCTCCTACGCCTTCTCGAAGAAGGCTCTGCACTCTCGGGAGATAACCCCCGGACTCTCCTCGAACGTCGAGGCGCTTGATCGGCCACTTTTACAAATTTATTATATTAGACTCAAGAAAAGTGAAAAGCTAGGCAAGCTAGGAGCAAAGAGCACTCACTAAAATCAAAACCCTGAGAAACAGCAAGCAAACAGCCTCCAAGTATTTCCGCTTCGGGTGATGAGGACCGGACACCAAAATACAGGAAAGCGAAGTATAGGGCCTTCCGAAAGCAGTCTGGGATGATTAGGGCCCAGAACAACTAGCGAAGGTATCAGAAACAGTTACGCCGACCTCCTAACGACAACCTTTGCTGGCTCAAGCACCCAAGCTTCACAAGGGCACCCCCCAGAAGTACTGCTGAAAGTGATGCGACGTCTGCCTCAGGTATCACGGGTATTCCCCCCCGCAGTCACCTGTGTGGAACCTAGGAGAGGCAACTATGGACACCAATCCGTATCAGAAGCTAGGCGGAACGGTCTTGAGGTCAGATTCAGCTAATCGGAGGGGGGGTATCCCTCTTCTCAACCTTCACTTCCCCTCGCGCTTGACTCTCGGATGAGAGCTTTCCCAGTCCACCTCACGGAGTTGGATTTCGCTCAATTAATAAACTTCTATGTTTGTTTGAGCGGGCTTGGAGAGTTAACTCTCCACTCACCTATTCCAAGGCCCTACAACTTAGCTAGTTGGTGATTGACACTTAGTAAAACTTGCTAGTTGATTTTAGATTAAATCGCTTATTTTAAGGGCTGTTGTATTAAGTCACAAGGATATGGAGTTGAAACCAATGGTGTTTTGACGCAAAAGAAATTAATAAAAACCTGACTACATGCACATGCAATTCTTTGTCTTTCGATGAAGAGCAATTTCTATACAGGTTCTACGAGACTAAAAAAATTGTATTTTTCTTTTCGAATTGCAAACTCACACTCACAAAAACTAAGAAGCTAACTAAATGATTCAATGCACCTAATGCAAATCACTACAAGCATGTAAATCCTAAGATGCAAAAATCTCTTAAAACAAGGTGAAATTTCCCAAAAAGCTCCTTCAGTTTTAACTCATCTTTGTTGTCCGGAAAGCCAATTCTTGAAATCAAGAACTCTTAAAATAAGGACGCCAAAACACTTAACAACAAGGAGAAGAAATCAAATGACAACTCCTCTTCAAAATTAAGCCGAAAACTAGAAGCAAGAAACTTCACAAAAGCTTCAAAAGATATGGCCAAACGAAAATGAAAATGCAACAACAAAAACAAAAACAAGAGACAATGTTTTTTGAGTTTTTGAAATGCAAAAACAAAAAGCAAAACAAATGTTTTTTGGGCTTTTTAGTTTTATAAAGCAAGAGGTCAACAAGACCAAGCACAACTATCAAAATCCAAACCAAAAAGAGACCGAATTTCGAGCACAAACTTCAACAATGCTCCCAAACCTTATAAAGCTAACAATAGCAAGATCAATAAGAGCAAGAGAAGACCAAAACTCAGCCAATCAGCCTAGACAAATAGCACAAACTCGCTGCAACAAAAAGACTCCAAAGAAGCAAGAAAAGTTCTTCGAAAATTGCAACAAAACCCTAGCCTATGGAACTCAAGAAACCAATCGAAAACGAAGCAAAAATCGCAATGAAAAACACAACACAAAGATAGGAGCGAGTCAGTGAGCAGAAGCTCTCTGTTCTGATGAAGCAGAATAGCCAAGAATGCTCAGAAAACGATCTTGGAACTCAATCCAGAAGTGCCAGCACCAAAAACAAAACTTTTGCCAAAAGACTAGTTTCCACTCAAACGAAAGAGAGAAAAGACATGAAACCACTTCCTTCACACTCCAGTAAGTACAGAGACACTGTAGACACAGGCCTCCACAGCCAGAAAGGACCAAAAAGTCCAGAATCTTAAAAATTCAAAATCTGCCTAGGTATACGCGGCTTCACAGCTGTGCAACCAGCGTGTATACGCGTCTGTTCTAAGGGAAACTCGCGTATACGCGGTTTCCTTTAGACAAACTCGCGTGTATATGCGACTATGTGCAAAAGAAGAAGCGTATACAAAGGTAAATAATGAAAAAAAACAAAAGAACAAGCCTGGAAAAGACACCAAGACTTCAGACTGACTGCAAGAAAACAAACTGGACTGCAAATGACAGATAAAACTGTTGGCAACCTACCAAACAACTGAAACAATCCAACAGGAGAATCACAAGAATGTGATCCCCAGCGGAGTTGCCAGTTCTGTTTCGGGGAATTAACACCCTAGAGGTTGGTTGGGATACAACCTCCACAGAGCAGGGGCGTACTACTTAACAGAGACTCACACAATCATGCATGTTCAGAGAAACTAAATAGTGCAGAATGAGAGATTTACCCGTGGGTCCTACGTTTGAAGTAGATCCACGTGGAGTCCAAACTCCCTGCAACCGTCCTTCCTCCTTAACCTGAAATACAAGAAGAAACCAGCACAAAGGACAGGTTGTACAACATATATCTACTCTAAATGTCAGTGAGATTCATATAAAACATTAAATAAATCATAATGAATGCTTGTATAACAAATATTATCATACATAAAAGCATACACTAACACGTTTAATTCGGGAACAACATGATACTTCTGTATTATAAATAGTACGTACAAAAGTAATCAAGTGGAGAGATCACTTGATCCTTCCAAGGCCCTCGCAGACCGTCGTTCGGATCCGTCCAGCCGTTGCCTCGCTAAGACTCCTTCCAAACTGGTGCACACGAGATAACATATAAAGGGATGTGTATCTCAAGGAAACAAGGGTTTCCTACAATGAACTGGGAAAGTGCAAGAGGCACGGGGAATCAGACTTGGATAGGGAATACCAATAGAGTATAATATCAATAATTCTCTCTCTCCCTTAGGCCATACACATGGGGGCTTTTTATAGTCCCTCCAAGTAGTTTCAGCAGTTGGAAACAGTTGGCCACGGGCTGGGGTGGTTGAACTACCTGAGTAACCATCAACCCAGTGCGAAATTAGGAATTTTTATATATTTTTTAATCATTTTAATGGCATACGCGGAAAAGTCTAGCTTAACTCGCGTATACACGCGGAAAAACATGGGCATAGTCGCGTATGGGGGATTTTACACTGTTTTTAAGTGAATTTGTCCAAGTCTGTAGGAATGGGTGCCCATAAAGCCATAAAGCAATCATGAATCATGTCAAAGTGAGAAATGATGCTATAACACTCTGATAGTTGTATGTGACATCTACCGACCGGTAGTTGCGGTTTAACTCCATGGTTTATCTCGACTATTGTTGTCTGCTGGCACCCGTTCACATGGTATGCAGTTTCGGGCGCGCTCTCCGCATGACATCTCTGTCTGCGGTTACTGGTAACATTTCCCAACGCGTTCATATGTGAAATGGTTTTGATACAATTTAACCCCAGTGGTTAACTCCAAATGCTTTCGGTAACTACTCCTCTCTGTAAACATGTTCTCCCGATGCGGTTCCACTGCGGTTTACTCCCTGCGGTTAACTGTTGTGGGTTTTAGACTTTGGGTCTTGTTTTTATTAAAAGGTTTAATACATAGACCTGAACCATAGTTTTTACATTTCAATAGAGCTAGGTCTTAGGTTTAGGTTTATATGTGTTAGGTTTTAAGGTCTAGTCCTTAGGCTACATTGTGCTAGGTTAGAAATTTAGCCTTAGGAATTAGGCTTGTCACTTAGCATAGTTTTATTACATTTCAATGCACCACTTAGATTTACAATAAGATTTTAGACTTAGGACCAACAAAATTTACACTCAATTTTTGCCACCATTACCACACACATCATGACATCACTGAAGTACACCATGAACCAAAACTGAATCATGACAAAGCATCCTTCTTCTGAAACACTAGAGGAAAAACTGAACGATCTGAATACTGAACTGGACATTGGAAAAACTAGAGATGACTGGACCTCACTATCGATCTACACTGAAGCAAGATCCTCCTCGATCAATCCTCTCCACTTGAAATAATTTTGACAACGAAAGTTTGATTTAATAAGACATTAGGTGAGGGTACAACTCCCTCACTTTGCCGATCTCTATCCATCTTGCCTTGCTTGGATTCATGCCTTTGAGTCCCACTCGAATATATTCAACATTTCCTCGCCTATAAGTGCGAAATTTCCTATCCAAGATGGTATATTATTGCAACTGATTCATATAATCATGTGCTAAATCATCAATAGTAGGAATCTGTGTATCTTCCTCAGGATCAATGATCATCGGAGGTTCATACAGCTTCAAATTTTCTACATTTACAACTAAATAAATATGCATGTAAAGCAGTAAATCTAATTGGAATGAATTATTTCCAACCTTTTCAACAATCTTGAAAGGATCATACCTGATGGGTTTCAGTTTCTTACCTTCTCCTTTCAACATGGCTTTAGTGATATACAACCATACCTAATTGTCGACCTGAAAATGATGATTGAATTGATGCTTGTCGTGGCACAATTTGTACTTGGCTTGAATCTTATCTAACTGATCCTGAACTGATTCATGTATCTATTGTATCTGTTGAATGAACTTAACTTCTTTGTTTGAATCATCATGTCCATCCACTTTAGCTTCTTCACCGAACATGAAGTCCATCGGTGGCTTTGGTGGATACCCCAAACATGTTTCAAATGGTGATCAATTAGTCGAATAATGTAAGGCTCTATTGTAAGCATGTTGCACATAAGGTGAATATTCATCACACAAATTAGGATGTTTACTGCAATAACCTCGAAGAATATGTATCATGGTCTTTTTCACCACTTCTATCTATCCGTCAATCTGTGGATGAAAAGTTGTGTTCTTCTTCAAATTTATGTCCATGAGTTCCCACAAAGTGGACCAAAATTCTCCTACAAAGTGAGTATCTCGGTCAGAAATAATAGACGTAGGTAACCCAAAATGAACCAATACCTGTTGAAAGAAAAACTGTGACTTATGTTCTGCAGTTACTTTCTTTTTGCACGAAAAAAGAATGCACATACTTCTGAAACGATCAACCGCGACATACATGTAATCATGCGCTCTCCTGGAAATAGTTAGTCCTCCAACAAAATCCATGGAAATGTTGTCCCATGGTCGCAAAGGAACTGGAAGTGCAATGTATAAACCAATCTTTTAATTGTTTGGCTTGCTTGTTGAACGCATCACACATCCCTTAATGTACTTCACAACGATTTCATACATGTGAGGCCAGTAAAAATGCCTTTGAATTTGCGCCATAGTCTTTCTTACGCCAAAATTTCCTGCAATTCAAGAAGAATGAGCTTCCCGGATAACATGTGCCCTTTCTGTGTGTGGTATGCACAACTTACCCGTATTTTATAATAACATGTCATGAATATGAAAATTGACTTCTTCCACCTGAGTACCATGAGTTACTGATTCATAAATATCTTTGAAATCATCATCAGTACTATATTGTTGTACATAACTTTCTTATTTCATTGAACTATTCTGCAGTACTACTGAAGCACTCAAAGATGGTCTAAACAACATATTGACTACTTTGTTTGATACACCTGTCTTGTACTTAATTACTTAGTGAATTTTTTGAAGAAATCCAATCCATTGGTAGCTGCGAGATTGTTGCAACTTAGTCTATGACTGAAGGTATTGAAGTGGCTGCTGATCTGTGTGAATCACTGTTTCCTTACACATTACATAGTGTTTCCATTTATTTACACTTTCAACCAAACCAAATAGTTATTTATCATATGTCGGATAATTGATTACTTCCTTAGAAAACGTTTTAGAATGAAAACAAATTGACTGCACCAATTGCATAACCACTTGCATCTGTTTCAATTTCGAATGGTTGTTGAAGATCAGGTAAAGCTAAGATTGGTGTTGTGACAAGTTTCTCCTTAAGTGAATCAAAAGATTTTTATTATTTCCCTCCCCACTGAAAGGAAACTTTAGATCCTATTAAAGCATGTAACGGTGATGCAATCAAAGAAAAATTAATAATAAATTTTCTCCAATACGGAATTGCACCTAGAAAACTCATAACTTCTGTTACATTCTGTGGTCTTCGCCACTTAACAATCACAATATATTAGCTGGATATATCTTTAAATGAACACCTACAACAATGTAATGAAGATAAACCAATGAATTTTACCCAAACTCACATTTTGACAGTTTAATGTATAATTTTTCCCTATGCAACACTTCAAAAACCTGTTTAACATGCCTAACATGTTATTCCAAACCTGGAACTGAAAATCAGGATATCATCTAAGTAGATTATGACAAACTTATCAATGTATGGACGAAATATGCCATTCATAACACGCATGAAAGTTGCTAGTGCATTACACAAACCAAAAGGCTTCTGCTATCCGTATTTGATGATAACCACTATGCAAATCCAACTTAGTGAAATAGACAACATTTTTCAACTGGTCAAGTAAATCATCTATCCTGGGAAGAGGATACCTGTTCTTGATTGTGATTTTATTTAAGGCCCTAAAATCGACACACATTCTCCATGTCCCGTCTTTCTTAGGAACTAAAATTATGGGTGAACCACATGGAGATGAACTGGGTCGTATTAAACCTTTTTCAACCAGCTCTTGGATTTTTTTCTTTATTTCTTCATTCTCTATTACTGACATGTGATAAATTCCAACATTAGGATTAGGGGCATCAGACATCAACTGTATCTCATGTTGTATTTATCGTTGAGGAGGCAGATGTTTTGGCTCTTTAAATATACTTTGAAATGAACTTACCACGTTAACCAAAGTATCTTTAAACTGAGATTCAAAAACTGCAAAAACATCATGAAGATCCTTGTGCTGTTATTTCACAACCATGAGTATATATATTTTACTTGAACTTATTAGTCACTTCATCTGGTTAGCATTAAATAAATCCAAGTTAGTTTTGATTTTATGTGCCTGTACCATGTATTCAATCCCATATTTCTTAAGATGATATTTATGCTCATTCCTATGAAACACTTCATCAAGAGCATAGAGATAAGGACTCCCTAGCACTATTCCACATGTTTCTAATGGTATCACATCTAAATCCACTTCATCAATGTAATTATCTGCGATGGAAAATTTTAAACGACACTACTTTGTGACATTAATTTGAGTCTGTTCCTTTAGCCAACCTAATAGGTATGGTCTTGGATGATTATGTGTCTCCAAACCAAATTTATTTACTAATGATTCAGATATTAAATTTTCCTGTGACCCACTGGCAAACAATGTATCTATTTTCGTGTGCTTAGAATTTACCCTTATGTGAAATAGTTCAACACTTTTATATTCATCCAAATGATTAATGTTTGAAGAAGAGGCAGAAGTACTTGAACTTGAACCAGTGTCAGAGTTTTTACCTGTCGTAATCATTGTGGTTATTTTCCCTTCATCACCTAAATCGAAGCCCAAGTCTTTTTTGATTGCTGCATTAGCCTTCTTTTCCCCTTTCTTCTTTTAGAACTTCTTTGGTCTGAGTTCCGGGTGAAGTTTCCAACATATAGCTTCCAATATTTGGATCGAAATCCTCAAGCGTTCCTTCTCCACGTTGCAGTCCTAACCTTGTTAACATCCACTGTCAAAAATAATACAAAGCACAACCCACTCTAATACCAAAATATATGATCTGAATGTGATCAAAATTAAGTGCTAAGGTAGAAATGATTAATTTCCATTAGCGAATTGACTGTTAATTGAACTGCTTAATGTGGAAGACTGAAGGAAAATCTAAAAACATTAACGACTTAAACCAAAAGTATATTAAACATGAAATTACAACATAGAATAGAGAAAAGAGACAACAAACATTGAGTACGGAGTTCATCCCTGGTGGACAACGTCTCCGGGTCCACTTTCAAGTTGGGCGTTCGCTTTATTAGGATTGATCCATGGAATTATTTACACATAAAATACACCCGATTGAATGTGCTTGCGGGCACCTCTGTTAAATAAAAACATAAATCTCTCTCTCCTAGCTTTCCAACGCCTATCTCTTTTCTCACATCCGCCTCCAGATGACTAAGAAACACTGAAAACAAAACTTCCTCTCTCACTCCAAATCTGAATACAAAATCACTCATGTGTGTTCATGAAGAAAAATTTCATGGTTTAAACAAGGTTTTCTTCGAACTCCTTGATGCCAAAGGGGAATATGGTTGAGAAAATCATGTGGCATTAGGTCTCGATCTAATGACATGGTGACACCTAGTTGGTAAGTGCTATGGTGTATATCTTTTACAACTTGCACCTTTAAACAAAAACCCACTTTTAGACCTTATGATAAAGTTTATCCCTGACAGTCAGCTAACAACGCAAACTCCTCTGACAGTTGTATGTGACAGCTACCCTCCAATGGTCACGGCTTAACTCCACGGTTTATCCTGATTGTGGTAGTATGCTGACACCCATTCACATGGTATGTAGTTCCCGATGTGGTCTTCACCTGACATCTTCGTCTGTGGTTACTGCTAACATTTCTTGATGTGTTCATATGTGAAATGGTTATGATATGATTTAACCCTGGCGGTTAAATCCAACTGCTTGTGGTAACTGCTCCTCTCTGTTCACATGTTCTCCTGATGCAATTTAGCTACAGTTTACTTCGCACGATTAAATACTATGAGTTTTAGACTTTGGGTTTTGTTTTTATTACAAAGTTTAATACATAGACCTGAACCATAGTTTTTACATTTCAATAGCGCTAGGTCTTAGGTCTAGGTTTTTATGTGTTAGGTCTTAAGGTCTAGTCCTTAGGTTACATTGTGTTAGGTTAGAACTTTAGCCTTAGGACTTAGGCTTGTCACTTAGCATAGGTTTATTACATTTCAATGCACCACTTAGGTTTACACTAATATTTTAGACTTAGGACTAACACCATTTACATTCAATTTTTTCCACCATTACCACACACATCATGACATCACTGAAGTACGCCATGAACCCAAACTAAATCATGAAAATGAATCCTTCATCTGAAACACTGGAGGATATATGGAACGATTTGAAGATTGAACTGGACATCGGATAAATTGGAGCTGAGTGGACCTCACTGTCGATCTACACTAAAGCAAGATCCTCCTCGATCAATCCTCTCCACTTGAAAGCTTTTGGATCACAAAAGTTTGATTTAAGTAGATATTAGGTGAGGGTACAACTCCCTCACTTTTTTAATCTATATCCACCTCACCTTACTTGGATTCATGCCCTTGAGTCCCACTCGAATATATTCAACATATCCTCGCCTGGAAGTGCGAAATTTCATGTCCAATATGGTATATTCTTGCAACTCATTCATATACTCATGTGCTAAATCATCAATAGTAGTAATCCGTGTATCTTCCTTAGGATCAATGATTAACGGAGGTTCATACAACTTCAAATTTTCTACATTTACAACTAAATAAATACGCATGTAAGGTAGTAAATCTAATTGGAATGCATTATTTCCAACCTTTTCAACAATATTGAAAGGACCATACCTGATGGGTTTAAGTTTCTTACCTTCTCCTTTCAACTTGTCTTTATTGATATACAACCATACCTGATCGCCGACCTAAAAATTGATTGACTCGATGCTTGTCATGGCACAATTTGTACTTGGCCTGAATCTTGTCTAATTGATCCTGCACTGCTTCATGTATCTGATGCATCCGTTGAATGAAATTAATTTCTTTGTTTGAATCATCATATCCATCCACTTTATATTCTTCACCGAACATGAAGTCCATCGGTGACTTTGCTAGATACCCCAAACATGTTTCAAATGGCGATCGATTAGTTGAAGAATGTAAGGCTTGACTGTAAGCATGTTGCACATAAGGTAAATATTCATCCCACAACTTAGGATGTTTACTACAATAACCTCGAAGAATATGTATCACAGTATTTTTCATCACTTATGTCTTTCCGTGGGTTTGTGGATGAAAAGTTGTGCTCTTCTTCAGCTTTGTGTCCATGAGTCCCCATAATGTGGACCAAAGTTCTCCTACAAAGCGAGTATCTCGGCCATAACTAATAGAAGTAGGTAACCCCAAATGAACCCATACCTGCTGAAAGAACATCTGTGACGTCTATTCTGTGGTTACTTTATTTTTTCACGGAACAAGAATGAGCATCTTGCTGAAACACTCAACCACGACATACATTTAATCATGCCCTCTCTTGGACATAGGCAGTCCTCCAAAAAAATACATGGAAATGTTGTCCCATGGTCGCAAAGGAACTGGAAGTGGCATGTTTAAATCAATCTTTCGATTTCTTGCCTTGCTTATTGAACACATCACACATCATTTAATGTACTTCACAATTGTTTCATACATGCAAGGCTAGTAATAATACCTTTGAATTTGTGCCACAGTCTTTCTTATGCCAAAATTTCCTGCAATTCTAGAAGAATGAGCTTCCCGAATAACATGAGCCCTTTTTGTCTGTGATATGCACAACTTACCTAGATGTTATAACAACCTGTCATGAATATGAAAATTGACTTCTTCCACCTGAGTACCATGAGTTAGTGATTCATAAATATCTTTGAATCATCATCAGTACTATATTTTTCTACATAACTTTCATGTTTCAGTGAACTATTCTGCAGTACTACTGAAGCACTCAAAGGCAGTCTAGACAGCATATTAGCTACTTTTTTTGTGACACCTTTCTTGTACTTAATTACTAAGTGAAATTGCTGAAGAAAACCCATGCATCTGTAGTGGAGACATTGTTGCAACTTAGTCTGTCACTGAAGGTATTGAAGTGGATGCTGATCTATGTGAATCATTGTTTCCTTACCCATTATGCAATGTTTCCATTTCATTACACTTTCAGCCAAAGCAAATAGTCCTTTATCATATGTTGGATAATTGATTACTACCTTAGAATTTTTTTTTGAATGAAAACAAATTGGTTTCCCATTTTGAAGTAAGATTGTGCCTATTGCATAACCACTTTCATCTGTTTCAATTTTGAATGGTTGTTGAAGATAAGGTAAAGCTAAGATTGGTGTTGTGACAAGTTTTTCCTTAAGTGAATCAAAATATTTTTGCTTTTTCCCTCCCCACTGAAAGGAAACTTTAGATCATGTTAACGCATGTAACAATGATGCAATCAAAGAAAACTGAGAAATAAATTTTATCCAATACTGAACTGAACCTAGAAAACTCATAACTTCAATTACATTCTGTGGTCTTCACCACTTAACAATCACATATATATTAGTTGGATCTAGCTTTAAATGACCACCTCCAATAATTTAACAAAGATAAACCAATGAAGTTTACCCAAAAATCACATAAGTATAATTTTTCATTGTGCAACACTTCGAGAACCTATTTATCATGCCTAACATGTTCTTTGACACTTGAACTGAAAATCAGGATATCATCTAAGTAGATTATGACAGCTTATCAATGTATGGACAAAATACATCATTCATAACACGCATCAAAGTTGTTGTTGCATTACAAAAACCAAAAGGCATTAATAACCACTCAAATATTCCTTGCCTAGTTTTGAATGCAATTTTCCGGATGTCATTTTCTCCTATTTGTATTTGATGATACCCACTACGCAAATCCAACTTAGTGAAATAGACAACATTTTTCAACTATTGAAGTAGATCATCTATCCTGGGAAGAGGATACCTGTTCTTGATTGTGATTTTATTTAAGGCCCTAAAGTCGACACACATTTTCCATGTCCTGTCTTTCTTAGCAACTAAAATTATGGGTGAACCACATGGAGATGAACAGTGACATATTAAACCCTTTTCAACCAGATCTTGGATTTGTTTCTTTATTTCTTCATTCTCTATTAATAACATGCTATAATTTCCGACATTAGGAAGAGGAGTATCAGACATCAAATGTATCTCATGTTATATTTCTCGTTATGGATGCATATTTTTTCATTCTTTAAGTAGAATTTGATATGAATTTACCACTTTAACCAAACTATATTTAAACTGAGATTCACAACTTGCAAAAGTGTCACAAAGATCCTTGTGCTATTCTTTTACAACCATGAGTATACATCTTTTACTTGAACTTATTAGTCACTTCATCTGATTAGCATTAACTAAATCCAAGTGAGTTTAGATTTTATGTGCCCGTACCATGTATTCAATCCCATATTTCTTAAGATGATATTTATGCTATTTCGTATGAAACACTGTATCACGATCATAGAGATAAGGACTCCCTAGCACTATTGCACATATTTCTAACAGTATCACATCTAAATCCACTTCATCAATGTAATTAGCTGTGATGGCAAATTTTAAATGACACTGCTTTGTGACATTAATCTGAGTCTGTTCCTTTAGCCAACCAAATGGATATGGTCTTGGATGATTATGTGTCTCCAAACCCAATTTCTTAACAAATGATTCAGATATTAGATTTTCCTGTGACCCACTCTCAAACAATGTATCTATTTTTGTTTGCTTACAAGTTACCCTTATATGAAATAATTCAACTCTTTCATCTTCATCCAGATGATTAATGTTGAAGAAGAAGCAGAAGTACTTGAACTTGAACTAGCGTCATAATTTTTACTTGTGGTAACCATTACAGTTATTTTACCTTCATCACCTGAATTAGAGCCCAGTCTTGTTGGATTGATGAATTAGCCTTCTTTTCCCCTTTCTTCTTCTGTAACTTCTTTGTTCTAAGTTCTGGATGAAGTTTCCAACATCTAGCTTCATCATGTCTTATCCTCTGGCAGTGAGTACAAGTAGGTCTTTCACCTTCCTTCTGAGTGGTAGCTGTATTCTTTCCCTTCGAAATTCTCTTCCTCTTGTTGTCTTTGGTTTCAAACTGTTTGGATGTCTTCGGTGAAAACTTGAATGGTCTGCCACCTGCTTCAATATGTATGGCTTGAATGCATACTTCATCAAAGTCATTAGAATTAAACATCAATAACATATGCTACAAATATGAATGTAAACTGCCAATGTACTTTAATAAATTTTCACGTGTATCCAAAGGAATACCAAGCGCTAAAGCTTTCTTCCTGAACTCCAGAGTAAACTCCTGAACATTATCTCCCTTACCATGTCACAAATGCTGCCAATCAATAAGAGCTTGGTGCATGTATCCCAAAGGATATAATTGTTTCCTGAGAGCTTTTAAAAACTTAGAACACGAGGATATGACTTTACCTTAATGATTTAAATTTATTTTTGTTTTACTCTCCCACTAGATTAAAGCAGTTCCCCCCATCCTAAGAGTAGCTAACTGGATTTTTTTCTATTCATCAGAAATGTTATGAATCCTATAATACACTTCTAGCTGCTTAATTTAGTTATCTAGTTCATCTGGGTTCATTTCGCCATCATAAACAGGTAGTTCAAATTTTACATGCTGTTTCAAAAGAGATTTCTGAGGTTTCTTTTTTATTTTAGAATATGAACTAGAAGAAGAAGAAGAAGAAGAAGAAGAAGATTATGATGACGATGATGATGATGATGGTGATGATGGAGGAGAATGAATTTTATCATATTTTCCTTTCCCCTTGTCCTTATTCGATGCCTTTGATGAAGAAGCTACATATCTCGCCTTCTTATCTTTGTAGAGTTCTCCCAACATCTACTGCATGTTCGAAAACATTTGCTGAAGTTGATTCTCGTCCATGGGCTTCACTTCAAGAATTTTGCATGCTTGAGTTACTGTCATAGTCGATTGATGAGTAAATTTCACTTTCCAATTTATGGATCGAACTCCTCAAGAATTCCTTCTCCATGTTGCAATCCTAACCTGGTTAACATCCACTGGAAAAAATACTGCAAATCACAACCCACTCTAATACCAAAATATATGATCTGAATGTGATTGAAATTAAGTGCTGAGGTAGAATTGATTAATTTCCATTAGTGAATTGATTGTTAACTGAATTGCTTAATGTGGAAGACTAAAGGAAAATCTAAAAAAATTAACAACTTAAACCAGCAGCATATTAAACATGAAATTACAGCATAGAGAAGAGAAAAGAGACAACAAATATTGATTACGGAGTTCATCCCTGGTGGACTATGTCTCCAGGTTCGATTTCAAGTTGGGTGTCTGCTTTATTAGGATTGATCCGAGGAATTATTTACACAAAAAATACACCATAATGAATGTGCAAGCATGCACCTCTGGTCACTAACAATACAAATCTCTCTCTCCTATCTTTCCAATGCTTGTCTCTATGCTCAAATCTGCCTCTAGATGACCAAGAAACACGGAAAAAAAAACTGCCTCTGTCGATCCAAATCTAAATACAAAATCACTCATGTGTGTTCATGAAGAAAATTTTCGTGGTTTAAATAAGGTTTTATTCGACTTCCTTGATGCCAAAATAGGCATATGGTTGAGAAAATCATGGCATTAGGTCTCAGTCTAATGACATGGTGACATCTTGTGGATAAGTGTTATGGTGTATATCTTTTACAACTTACGCATTAAACAAAACCCCACTTTTAGACCTTATGATAAAGTTAATCCCTGATGATCAGCTAACGACGTGCATTCCTCTGAGAGTTGTATGTGAAAGCTCCCCTCCAACGGTTGCAACTTAACTCCATGGTTGATCCCGATTGTGGCGGTCTGTTGACACCTGTTCACATGGTATGCGGTTCCCGACACGATCTCCACCTGGCATCTCCGTTTGCGGTTACTTCTAACATTTCCCGACGCATTCATATGTGAAATGGTTCCGATATCATTTAATCAGGTTGGTTAACTCCAACTGCTTGTATTAACTGCTCCTGTCTATTCACATGTTCCCTCGATGCGGTTCCGTTGCGGTTTATTCTGCGCAATTAATTGTTGTGGGTTTTAGACTTTGGGTTTTGTTTTTATTACAAAGTTTAGTACATATTTTTACATCGCTATAGCGCTAGGTCTCAGGTCTAGGTTTTTATGTGTTAGGTATTAAGGTCTAGTCCTTAGGTTACATTGCACTAGGTTATAACTTTACCCTTAGGACATATGCTTTTCACTTACCATAGGTTTATTGCATTTCAATGCACCACTTAGGTTTACACCAAGATTTTAGACTTACGACCAACAACATTTACATTCATTTTTTTCCACCATTACCACACACATCATGACATCACTAAAGTACACCATGAACCCAAACTGAATCATGACAAAGCATCCTTGATCTGAAACACTGGAGGATGAACTGAATGATATGAAGACTGAGCTGGACATCAGAAAAACTGGATTTGATTGGACCTCACTGTTGATATGCACTGAAGCAAGATCCTCTTGGATCAAACATGGTGGTCAGAACATGAGATCAACTTTTGAGTGACATAGATTTTCGATAAAAAATCAAATTGAGGAAATTCTTGTGTTTATGGAATGATATTTATGTGTGGAATAGTGTTATGGGGCGTGACATTTTAGTGGAAAAGTTTACCTCCAAAATAAATTATTTGATTCCTCAAAATAATTCTAAAGGATTTCATACCCCAATGTGCCAAATTGTAGAAAATCTCTAACACAAATCTGATACCATGTATAAATTACATCAATGGATTCAATCCGATCATGCAATGTACTAAAAAAATATATTGAATCCTTCTACAATATTTGCGGAATATAAATCACGATCACTGAATCACATGCAAGTAAGAGAAAGAAGTAAATCAATTACACATCACAATATTTTCCCACGGAAAGAAACTGCTCAAAAACCATCCATATTTATTGTATAATCAACCAATTAATCATGAAACAATGCAATGCATGTGTGCTCACAAGAACCTCATACACTCTACCAATTGTCTCACACTAATCTAGGAAAAATTGGACCAATACATAGCCAATTTCCCTCCCACCTTCAGCTTGCCTTGCTCACGCAATCCCTAGACAAAATAATTCCTATTAAATAGGAAATCCAATCTTCCTTGACTTCTCAATCCATCATGGGATTCCTGTGGCTTTATGTTGCTCTTGGGTTGTTCGCTAAAAATAAAAATGATAGTTTACTTGCCTTTAACCTTTGTATTAATTGGGTCTCCATCAGAATTGACATGCATGCAACTATTAATAGTGAATCATCACTTACTTGGTAGATCACTACTTGTGAACTAAATCTATTTTAATTCACTTGATCTTCTACTAGCTCATCAATTAGTTAGAACTAGTTAAACTGATTTTAAGTCGATTAATTTGAGTTAGCTGATTGCACTTACACCCCACTAGTGCTACAGCTACAACTGGACCTTGTAAATAATAGAATCACTTTACATGGCTATTCTTTGACCCTTAAATCGAAATTCTCTAGTTAAATAAATCTATCACACTTATTTAACTATTACAAGATGTTATGAGATAAGATTACAATTTATTTTCCAATTTATTTTAAAACTAGTTTCCCACATTCTCACTATTGTGTCACTAGAATTCCGCACTCATGTGTGACCTAGAATCCCACACTTGTAGGTGGTGCATTTTCTTGTTGAATTTCAACACTCCCTCTCAAAAAGAAAGGGATTATCTGCTACCCCAATCCTGCCTATGTGGTATTCAAAGTTTCTCTTCGCTAGCACCTTCGTCAAGATGTTTGCATCCTAATCTTCTGTGGGAATGTACTGCAACAACGTAATGCACCTATGAACAAAATATTTTAGATGGTGGTACAAAATATCAATATGCTTGGACCTGTCATGGAATACCAGATTAATTCAGAGTTCTATGAAACTTTGGTTATCACAATGTATCACTGTCGGATGCATCTAATGACCAAAAAAACCAACAAGTATATTCCTCTTCCAGATGGCCTCACATGCACCCTCACTAGCTACCATGTAATCTCCCTCGGCTGAACTGAGTGTAATTGATATTTGCTTCTTGTTGTACAAAGAAATTGTTGTTGATCCTGTGCTGAAAATTCCCCTTGATGTGCTCTTCCCGTCTGATGGACTACCTACCCAATCTGCATCAGTGAAGCCTTGAAGCTTCACTCCCTATTTCTTTCTATACCATAATCCATACTCTATAGTGCCCCTGAGATATCTCAACACATGATTACCCACCTTCCAAAAGAGCTTGATAGGCTTAACCATAGCTTTACTAAGTTGGTTAATTGCATAGCATATGTTTGGTCGTGTGTTCACCAAATACATAAGTGAGCCCACAAGCTTCCTGTAAACAGTACCATCCACTACCTCACCTGAGGTAGCATCATCCTTCCTCCAGTTTCTTGCAAGAGGATTCTCCATGGTTTTGTTGCCTCCATGTGGAACTTCCTAAAAATCTATTTGGAATACTTACCCTGAGATACAAATAACTCCCCATCTCTTTTCCGTATATCCAAGCCAAGGAAATAATGTAAGAGCCCCATGTCCTTCATCTAAAACTCTCTTGCAAGATCCTCTTTGCAAGAATTTATGAGTTTCTCATCCCCTGTTAGTATAAGATCATCAGCATAAAGTAAAAAAATCAAAATCATACCATCAACCACAATATGATATAGGTTCGCATCCACTTCACTCTTTGTGAAGCCCAACCCAGTGAAATAGTTGTTGATCCTGGTGTACCAAGCACGGGGTGCTTGCTTCATACCATACAATGCTTTCTTGAGTCTGCACACATGTGACTCCCTTTCAAAGGTCTCAAAACCTTTTGGTTTCTCAATGTACACTTCTTCCTCAATAAATCCATTGAGAAAGGTTTTCTTTACATCCATATGATGTATCTTCCACCCCATATGTGCTAAGAGTGCAAGGATAGATCTAATCGATGAGTACCTTGCAATTGGTGCAAAATTCTCCTCATAGTCAATCTCCTCTACTTGTGAGAATCCTCGGGCCACAAATATAGCCTTTTATTTCTCCACATTCCCATCTGCTACTTCCTTCACCTTGTAGATCCACCTGGATCCAACCACTGACTTCCCCATTGGTCTTGGGACCACTTACCATGCATTGTTTCTGATAATGGAGTCATAATTCTCAACCATTGCATCAACCCATGTTGGTTGTTGCACTGCTTTCTCAAAAGAGGATGATTCTGTCACAATACTCTCTCTTATAAGATCCATGTTTCCACTATACACATCTGGGGACCTTCTCTGCCTGTGCTGTGATGTAGGTGCACCTACATACTCTATCGCATCTAACATAAATCTGTCATCTTCTCTGGTGCGATTCCTAACATTTATGGTGGATGGATATGCATTAGTTATTTTTGCCACCCCATGATACTCTTCCTGTGGCTGCTCCACATCCCGAGGTTCATCCTTTGGAACTAAGAGTTCCTCATCCTCATGAAATTCAAGCTCCCTCTCAAGGGACAATCGCATGGCTTTCTCCTCATCAAATTTAACATCTCTCCTGACAATTGTCATCCTATTAGCTGGAAAATACACCCAATAGTTGTGGGGAGTATCAGTGTACCCCACAAATATCCCAAACTATGATGTTGTTTCTAGCTTCTTCCTGGCATATTTTGTCACATGGAAATAGACAGATGAGCCAAAAATTTTAAAATATGAAAAATTCGGTTTCTTACCTGGAAAAGCCTCCTCTGGTGTACTCATGCCAAGTATCAGATGAGGACTACAGTTCTACACAAATACTATTTTGTTGCATGCCTCTGCCCATAGATGCAATGGTAGGCCCTGATCATGTAACATAACTTGTATTTCTCCCACAAATTTTCTTTTCTTTCTTTATGTAACCCCATTCTATTGTGGGTTATGAGATGCAATAAACTCTATCTGAATTCCTTCTTTGGCACATAAGTTCTTGAATTCATTAGAGATATACTCACCACCATTATCAATCCTTAGAGCCTTCACCTTCTTCCCTGTATCTTTCTATACCAGTTATTTGAACTCCAAAAACTTGGAGAACATCTGGTCTTTCTTCTACAGAAAGAAGATCCAACACTTTCTAGAAAAATCATCGACAAAAATCACATAATACATGTGCTTTTTGTGGAATGTGTAGAGAATGGTCCACACACATCTAAGTGAACTCTCTCAATGATTTCCGCTACTCGATTTTCCTTCTCATGAAAAGTGGCTTTGGTATATTTCCCCATGGTACATCCCTTGCATGTGCCTATCTATGCAAGAGTACCCTTTGGAAGACCTATGGAAATATGTTGCATGATCCTCAAGCAACTATGGTGTAGATGGCCCAATATCCTGTGCCATAACTCACATGTATTCCGGCTCACCACCTTCCCTGCTTTACTACTCAATGCTGCGTAACCATCTACATCAAGTTTGTAGTGGTTCTTCACATGAACCCCAATCTTATTTACCTGTCATTTGGCTTTGTGACGAAGGAACGCCTTTCCTTTACTGAAAACCACATCATATCCCAGATCCTCTAACATAGCAACTGAAACTAAATTATTTTTCAAGCCTGGTACATGCATGTCATATTTTAATAAGAAAGGTTTACCTGACTATCTCTGGAAAGTAATTGTACCAATCCCGGTAGCGCTATACCTCCCATCATCACCCATCTCGATGTGCATTTGAAGATCCTTCTCGTCCAAGATACTAAAGAGTTCTTTGTTTCCTGTCACGTGGAAATATTCTACACTATCCAAGTACCACATAGATCCCATCATAGTTGATGCCATGCATGCGATGAGAGAGAAGTCCAACTCAAACTTTGAGGCCAAAGCTTCACCCATTGTAGCTCCCGGAGCCTTCTTGTTGTTCTTCTTCTGTTGTGGCCAATTTGTGGCATATTTTCCATGATCATGAAAGTGAAAAAATTTCACCTTTCACATGTCACACTTATTTCCTTCTTGTACGATCTCAGATTTGTAATATGACTTATTCCCCTTCCCCTTCTTTTCCTTACTAGCCAAGGATTTATTTTCCTCATCATCAGTCTTGGATGAGGATCCATCCCTAGTATTCCACTGAAACTCTTCTTGTACCAAATATGACCATATTTTCTCCCAATCTAGTAATTTCTCCCTCCCATTCACAGAGTCTTGGTAACTATGCCAACTCTTGGGAAGACCTATAAGTTCTAGGCTCACCAAGTCATCATCAACTACAGTAATCCCAACACTTCCGAGCTCATCTCGACATTGAGTGAACTTGTTCAAGTATTTCTGGATTGTGTCGTGCTTCTCCATTTTGATTTTCCTAAGCTTGTTCTTGAGTGCCAGTTTTTTGTGGTCACTACTTCTTTGAAACATATATGTCAAGGAATTCCACATAGCATATGGATTTTCCTTGACATGGAGACTTGAGACAATATGATCTCAAACTCCCTCTAATAAGATCCTCCTCGCCTTTTCTACCTTCTTCTGCCATGCATCAACAAGTTGGGCATTTGTTGCTGTGGGATTGGGAATATCATTATCTATGAATTCCTTCAACCCATTACCCTCGAACACTGCCTACATGCTATACTTCCATGCAATATAATTTGAAATTCCTTGGAGTGTATATTCGAGTCTCAAGCCATTGAAAGACATCTTTATCTGCTTCTAGCTCCAAAGAAAGTATCTGCAAATTTAAATGTTGTTCAACACAAACTCAATTTCTTCTCCACTATTGTGACTCGTGGCACTCTGATACCATGTGGAAAATATCTAACACAGCTCTGATACGATGTAGAAAGTATCTAACACAACTCTCATACCATGTAGAAAATATCTAACACAGCTCTGATACCATGTAGAAATTACACCAATGGATTCAATCCGATCATGCAATGTACTAAAATAATATACTGAATCCTTCTACAATATTTGCGCAATATAAATCACGATCGCTCAATCACATGCAATTAAGAGAAAGAAGTAAATCAATCGCACAACACGATATTTTCCTAGGGAAAGCAACTGCTCAAAACCCCTCCATATTTATTGTAAAATAAACCAAGGAATCATAAAACAATACAATGCATGTGTGGTCACAAGAACCTCATATACTCTACCAATTGTCTCACATTGATCTAAGCAAAATTGGACCAATACATAGCCAATTTTCTACCCACCTTCGGCTTGCCTTGTTCACGCAATCCCTAGGCAAAAAAATTCCTATTAAATAGGAATTCCAACCTTCCTTGACAACGCAATCCATCATGGGCTTCCTGTGGCTTTATAGCAACACCTAAGAAGTTCGCAAAAAATACAACTGATAGTTTACTTGCCTTTAACCTTTGTCGCAACTAGGTCTCCATCAAAATTGACATGCATGCAACTATTAATAGTGAATCATCAATTAATTGGCAGACCACTACTTGTGAATTAAATCTATTTTAATTCACTTTATCTTCCACTAGCTCATCAATCAGTTAGAACTAGTTAAACTAATTTTAACTCAATTAATTTGAGTTAATTGATTTCACTTACACCACACTAGTGCTACAATCGCAACTAGACCCTGTAAATAATAGAATCACTCTACATGCCTATTATTTTACCCTCAACTCGAAATTCTTGAGCTAACTATGTCTATCACACTTAGTTAACTATTAAAAATTGTTATGAGATAAGATTTCAATTTATTTTCCAACTTATTTAAAAATCGATTGCCCACATTCTCACTAATGTGTCACTAGAATTCCTCACTCATGTGTGTCCTGGAATCCCACACTAGTATGTGGTGCATTTTCTTGTTGAATTTCAACTCAAACCAGGACCCGTTAGTGAACATGGTCCTATTCTAATTTTTCCATTATATAAGCATCAAGACGGATGGAAAATAATATAATGATCCAATTTGGATCAGTAAAGGATGAAAGCCTAAAAATACCACTCACATGAGTAGATCAAAGATCACTAAACTGATGTAACATAAACATTGGCATGCATATGGAGTTTTAATTTCATGCTCACTATCATCATATGAAGAAAAAACTAGAATAGGGGAACTAAAAAAACAATTAGTGATAGAAGAAGATGACACTTGCACTAAAGATTTTTTGTAGTCCAAACTTGACATAAACACTAGATTAGGCATGTAGGATGAGAGACCTTCATCAATCTTGACATCTCTCCAAATAATAATTTCTATTGAATGAGGTCGAAGAAATATATAATATTCTACATCTTCAGAGTACCGAACAAAAATTCACTTGTCACTATTATACTATAATGCATTTTTACTCATCTCATTAGGAATATAATCCCATGCTTCACCAAATGTTGCCATTATGGCTCTGTTGTTGGTTGGCATTGATGTCAAACTAGTAGCATGTGATGCAGAGTCTTGTTTATGCATATGTTTGGTTGCTTATGCTAGTGAGATGATACTTGGTTTGTGCATTGGTTGCAGATCTTAGATTGGTGGTTGCAGATGTTAGTGTAGGTATTTGGCTTGTGTGTGGATTCCTTGGCAGAGTGTGGAGATTCTACACCTAGTTGACAGTGATGGAGACTGTCAAGTTATGTTTATGGTACCTGATGTGTGTATGGATGAGTTTTAGCTTGTATGATCAGTTTCAGAGTCAATCATTGATGGTTTGAAGTTCATACAGGTGTTGGAATTAGTTGGACAGGTTGTTGATGATCCTAATTGATTTAGAGATGTAAGTGCCTTACATTTATTTTCTTGATGTTGCATAGGTGTTATAGAATGTTTTCATGATGCATCAAGGGGTCAATTTTATTTAAGAAGGTTGTCACAATGTCCCAAGCACTCTCCTTAAGATCAAATTCAAGAGTTGTTTGAAACAGGTGAAAAATTTGTATTTTTGAATGTATACGCTACTTTAATGAAGGAAACTAGCATACATACACTATTCTTGTGAAGGAAATAAGCTTATGTAGCCTAGAGGTGATTTTCCCCGCATTCCAAGTGCTTGTCATCTATTTTTTGGTTTTTTCGGTAGTGTTTTTATTAGTATTTTTATATAAGGTCGGAAAAAGGTTATTGGAATTATAGAATATTATTAACAGAGAATATTCATTAGTAAGTGAATTTAGTGGCCAGATTGAGTCAAGAAGAAATGAACCAAACCACTTCCAACATATGAACAGATCTCCACTACAAAATTGTAATTATTGATTTAACCATTACAAAATATTACAAATAGATGGAGATCATGAGTCTGTTTGGTTGGTTCATTTGAAAAGAAAATTTGATGGTTGTGTCAGCTTGGATATTGTGTGTGAGAGAAGGGTGGTATGTGCAAACTGTGCAGGCAATTTTGAAAAAAATGTTTAGCAATTCACAGTGGTAGAAGATGGTAGCAGAACTACGATTCAACGAAGATATTATACATTAGTATGGTAATGGAGTAGGAATGATTTTAGATCATTTAATTTATGGTTGATCATCATATTTTCATTAGATTATCATTTATGTATGAAACATGTATTATTTATGGGATTGTTACAGTGATTGAGAGGGTTGTGAAATTTTTTTTCAGTGAGATTTCTATATTGTATTAAGCCTATATTGCTTAAGGTTATTGTGCTGTTCTAGTTGAGCAGTTCAGATTGACTTCGGTCTTAAATATTGTGAAACAAGGGCCATGCATAAGAGTGGAGTGGGGGCTCAGTCAAATTCAGTACAAAGAACAAATTTCTTCATAATTGCAATAGGTGGTGGGAAAGTCTTGTTGATCACATGGCTGTCTTTAGATTCATGATATGAGGATCATAGTTCCCACTGATAGTAACCATTTGTATATTATATGTAATTGAATTTCTTGATGCTCAATATAATTATTTGAGTAGCACAACAGTAGCAAGGGTGGTTTTTGACCCGAAGGGGGTTTTCCACTAGAAAAATATTGTGTTGTTTTGTGCATGATTCTTTGGTTACTTTTTATGGTTCTGTTGAAGCCTAAAAAATCGCTGCAACAATATTTGGAGATAAACACCCGGTTCGAAGCTTAAAGCAACTCCTTTTCCGTTTGGAGTATTGGCTCCGACTGGTTAAATTAGGTCCAGTTACCTTTTCCAAAACTCCGATTACTTAAAATATAACTTTCATTCATTAACGGAGAAGAGATATCAAATCAGCTCTCTTGTTGATTAGGCAAGAGAGTTGATCCTTAAGCTGATCTGGGGCTCAGCCAAGCCACGACTAAGTTATGTCTTACAATTAACCTAACTATTCTAACCTAACTGACTTTATATTATTAAATTACTGTTAATTGTTAAATCTAAATGACCCTATGATAATGTTATCCTAAATATTACTAATATAGTTCTAATAATAGTTTTAAATATTTAATCTAGTTTATTATGAGATTATAATATATCTATGATAAACTATGAAATGAATGTTAGCTAAATATTATTATTATTATTCTAAGTAAACAATTAATAATATCTTAGTTAACTATACTACCATATTTAAAGTTAAAATTATTCTAATTGCCTTAAGTTATTATTATTTATTGAAAGTGAATGTTAAAAATTAATGAGTAGTTAGTATGTTAAGGCTAACTTTAAAAAGAAAAAGAAAAACGACTTCTAATGTTTATTGCTATTAATTAAAAATAAATGAATTAATATACAAGATATTACATTAGTTCTACTGATTGATTGCTTAGTATTTTGAATAATGATTAAAATCAATCATAGAAGTTTGACTAATCGAATGACTTGATTGTGCCACTGAAAATCAAGATGTTTGCCTTTAACCAAAGAGGACTTTTATGTTGAGATCATTTACAAATACAAAATTAATCTAAAATGAAAATCCTATCTCGGACTAAGATGAGATAACCCTCTCTTAATCCGAGAGCAAATTAAATAAAAATAGGGGAAAGACAGGCTTATAATTGAATTCACTATGTAGTTTCCATTAATGAAAAGAAGAAATTCATATTTAATTAATGGGATAAAAGAAAAATACATTTGCAAATTAAATATAAGAAATTATTATTTAATCGCAAATATATTTCAATGAATTTGTTATAGATCCAATTTTGTTCTGCCTCTTGGAGATAGCTCCTGCAAAGCTTCAAATCATATTAAAATTGAACCAACAGAAATGTTAAGTATCAATAAGAAATATGTTTTATAATAGAAATTGAAATCAATTATAAAACAGGGGGAAGGACTGGTTTATGATCGAATTCGCCGTGTAGTTTTCATTAACTAAAAGAGGAAATTCATATTTAATTAATGAGATAAAAGCAAAATACATTTACGAATTAAATATTAGAAATTATTATTTAATCACAGATATATTTTAGTGAATTCGTTATAGATCCAATCTCGTTCTGCCTCTTGGAGATAACTCCTGCAAAGCTTCAAATCATATCAAAATTGAACCAACAGAAATGTTAAGTATCAATAAAAATATTTTTTGGTATAGAAATCGAAATCAATTACAAAACTTGGTCACAAATTAAAAATTCAGCATTCAGGTAGAAATACTCATGAATGGAAATTCAAAATAATGCCAAAGCTTTACTTTACAAAATATGTAGTCATTGAGAAATTTGAGACCTATGATTTTATTACATGCAGAAATGCTAAGAAATATTACAAAGGCCAAAAGCTCTCTTACAATCTTTATAATCACCTCCTCTACAAAAAACAGAAATGCCAAAAGTGCAGATTGAATGATAGCAAAGAATCCCCTATGTTGGATCGCGACCCCTTCTCCTTCTAATCCTATAACGTCTCCTTCAAACCGTTGAGAAACTTATTTCAAGAAAAATCCCCCCCCCCCCCTTTGAATGTATTTCTGATGGTTTATATAATGCTACCTTTGAATTTCCTCTTGCCAAAAATGTAATTTGTTGAGCCAAATTTGAGATAAGGGATTTGAATCCCTATCTCCCTTCATGAACCTCATGTCTAGGGATAAATATCCCCAAACAACAGTGCTGCATTTAATTATAAAACCCAAAATGGAACTTAGGATATAATTAAAACCTCCGGTGGTCAACAAACTGGGCGCAATGGATGAACTGTTATGTGTGATCAGGTCGGCAGACTCTGGTGATTGTGGCAGACTTTGTTTATCCTTTGCGGTTAAGACGTAATACATCGCATAGAATTTTTGTCGGTGGTCAACGTGGTAATCAATATACTTGGCGAACTTTGTTTATCATTTTTGGTTAGGGCGTGACACATCTGATACAATCTGTGTTGATGGTCGATTCCGATATTCCCGCAGTAATCAATGTACCTGTCACATGACAATACGGTTATGACATAATAAAAATGCTTGTGGGTTTTTTTATAAGGTTTTACATTAATATATTTAACCCATTGAGTTTGTTATATCATGTTGTATCGTAGTTTAGGTCCATCACTTTATTTTGCATTTTTTATTTTTAATACATAATCCATAAGTGGGTTTTCAAATAAAGTTTTATATTAATGTTTTTTTAACCCATCTAATAATGCGTTGCTTTTGGGTTTTATTTTGTTTATTTGTTTTTAAAAGATTTTATATTAACAATATTCAATAAAAATAAAATGTTTTTATTTTTTTTGGATTTTGATGTTTTAAATAAAGAAAAATATAATTAATCTAATGTTTTTACAAATCATTAAAGCTATGAAATTATATTTATTTATGTATAAAAATGGATAAAATGATAAATTAATGATTTACTTCTTTATTAATGGATATGTCAAACCAAGTGAAGGAGATAAACAATCAATGTGAAATGCGAAATGATGCGCTAATTCATGTTGGAGAAATGCCAACTAGTGCAATCAAATGCCAAATGTGAGGTGATGTGACAATCAAAGGTTCCTCTTTGTGTTTAATTGACCAATATGAAAATGTTTCCATGAATGCGAAAGGCAACAAGGAAGTGCAAAAACATGATCAAAACCATGAGGCAAGTGATAAAGTTTCAAGAAGTTAAAAATTATTTCAAAACACCAATAAGGTAGGGAGTTGGAAAATGAAGGATCCCTAAAAGCAAACAAATAGAAAAATAAAAAGCCTTCAAATAAGTACATTTCACAATGACTAATCCAAATGAGGTCAAAACGAATTAATATAGATCAATAAGAACAAATCGAACCCATTTAGATATTTCCTCATTTTCGAATTTCAATAGTAGTACTATCAAGTAATCGTTTAAAAGGGTCCCCATTTTTCATTTATAAGTGAAAAATGGGGGAGTTGTATTTCTCTACAACAATTGGCAACATACTTGGAAGAACCAATTATATCCGTTCGAATTAATAATAATAAAATTATAAGGAAAACGAAACAAAAGTTAAATTAAATAAAATTACTAAGATTCATACTTTTCTTCGAAACTCTTAAATGAAATCAAATGCTATCATTTTGCATATCTTGTAAATATTGATTATAAGAGAGCTAATTACCGACAACTATTTAATGACAACTTAAACTTAAAGAACACAAACATGTTGTTTTGTTTAGTGATAAAGATGAACTCTTACAATCATAGGTAGGACCACTGCTGCCAGCAGGCGTCCATAGCCTCGGCAGGGTTACCTCTTAGCCCAAAATGTCAGTATCCCATCCATATTTGAATATTCAGAGAAAAATTTATTTTATTGAAAACCTGAGAACCATTGCCCTGGCTTGGTGACCAGATCATGAAAATGCCATTCACAAGTTTTGATAGTCATGAACAAGCTAGGTCGCGATGAGGCCTCTTGTCTTACAACGTAAATTTGTGAGCCATTATCCTGATGTGGTAATCAGATTGACAATGTCATAATTATCAGAAACTATGATCATGGTAGGCTGGCTCTGTAAAGAGACCCCCTATCTTTCAGGTTCTTGTAGCTTTTAATTTATACTCTGATAGTTGGCAATAATATATGGGGAGACAAATTATCTCTTTAAGAGATTTGGGATGACATGGAAGAGTTTAAAAACCAAACTTTTGATATTGCTTGTGTTAATTTAGTTAAAGCTGATTTTAAGATAAGTTTTCATAAAAATAAACTCTTATGTTATAGATTAAGATCGTTAAAATGATGATAAAGAAACAGTCAAAGTTTCAATTAAAATCTAAATGGAAGCAATTTTTAAAATTAACCGGATATTCTTCCTTTAACCCTAGAATTCTTTTTAAATATAGAGTTAATAATTTCCCATGAATGAAACCAAAGTCGAATAGAAAAATTCCTCTTACTAACAATTGATAATACCACTAAAAGAATACGTATGAGGATTTTCAAAGTAATTGAAAATGATCTGTTGTGAAATGAACTCTATTAAAAAGGGTAAAAATTTAAAATGAAAGAACTAAGAATGAAGACAAACAAGGTTTTAAGAAAACAACTCAAACAAGATGATGATGTTTTGACAAAAACATTAAGTTTGTGTTTTCAAATATTCATCAAGTTAAGTTATTGTATTTTTTATTTATTTTATTTTATTTTTATTTTATTTCTTATTTTTAAAAGAGTTATCTTGTTCCTAAGTTTATTAAAATCAAATCAATTTAAATGAAAGATAGCAAACCATAAAGAAGATCATCAAGAGAATAGATCATGAGAAACATCTTTACAAGATAAAAAGTATAAAATGATGAATATGTTTTGAAATTAAAAACTTTTATCTTGTAAGATGTTTGTTAAGTGCTGCTCCCGTTTTAAAAGCATTGATGTATGTTTTAAAAATTTTATTCGAATGCTTTAATAAGAATTTTCAATCTTTTGCCAATTTTGCTTAAAACTTATTTTGCAAGTCTTTTAACAATCATGTTTTAAAAGGATGACTAACAATTAGTTTTAAAAAAGAATTATAAATGAAGTAAGAAGAAAAATTTGGAAAAGGAAAAGGAATCCCCTATATGAATCATGGTGATTTTCTTTTTTGAGTTGATTTTGCTAGCAAAACCAAATCCTCAAATTGCACTCATAAAAACATGCAAGAGAAAGAAGATAAGGATAAGAAAATATAACTAAAAGAGAAAATAAAAGAAAGGAACAATGGAGAAATGAAGATCAACATGTACATAGACCTGAGAAAAATGCATACCAATTTACCTTTTGAATCTTGACATCTTCATATTAAGAGTATATAAAAATAGGCAAGATTAGTCATATCTATCTCTAAGTTTGGATATGTTGAAAATCATGATTTATTGAATCTAAAAACTAAGCGATGCTATAAGAATTCTTCACATGATAAAAATAAATTGACATATGAAAAAAGTGAGATAACAAAATATTGTATGTCATCATTTGATCTTGTGAATTATTTTTATTAAACATTATTTAAAATGTAAATTTAAATGCTATTGCAATTATATGAGTAAAAAGTGGAAATGGACCTTATATTTGAGTTAACATTTTAAAATGTGGGGTTTATCATTTATCAAATGTAAAAAAATTGCTTTATTAATGAAAACCTCAAAAATGAGAAGGATGCCAACTAAATGTCTAATAGGGTCCCATCCTTATTCATCATAATTGCATTATTTGGAAAACAACAAAAATATGAAACATAATTAAATTTATTCCTACTCTAAACCTTTTGAAGGAAAATGACTAGGTATAGTCATATTTCCAATGTAACCAAGCACTAATTTTATTTCCTACAAAAATATACATCACATGTGTTAGAAAAATATAAATCTTAATTATTAAACTATATACAAAAATCCTAGAATCTTTATACATGTTAATTCCTAAGAATGAAAATAGAAGAAATTTATAATTAGAAAATTTTATGCTAAAATGATTTTCTAACTAAAAATAAAATTTATCGAAATATGTACAATCTAAAGGGTTAGAAATATTACTTTTAAGGATCCACCAAGGTTCTATTTTTGAAAATTGTGCAATAGAAGTATTAACATCAATTATTTCTAGGCTTTTACAGAAATTGTCATTTTCCCTTATGAGACGTTGATCGTCGTCATAAAGAGAAAAATAAGGAAAATCCTTAGAGGAATCTATTATGTATTCATCATAATTAAGACAACTAACCAACTCATGATTAACATTGAAAAATTGTAATAGAGTTTGATGATCTAAATCGTAATGGAAGGGGGCAATTTTGAACTTATCAACTGATCTAAACTCATGAATATCATAATTATTAAATATCACATCCTTTTAAAATGATTTGTAAGTATCTTGAATATTGTAGAAAGGATGGATAAAGGTTTCCAGATTCATATTGATAAGTAATTGATCATTTAAAAATACCCCTCGCATTTTATGATGTAATCCATTCTTAAGTTTTGAACCAACAAATATTCCAACAGGTTGACACATACAGTGATTAGGTTGCAAATAATGATAATCGTAATGTAAGTTAGGTGAATTTTCTTCAAGATGATCATTTTTGTTTCCTTGAATTAATGGTGTGTCATTTGTTATCGCAATAGATTTTAGCTCATTTTCAAAAGAAGAATTATTGTTATGATTGTTCTTTAAATCTTGTTGTTGTATAGAATTCAATTCTATTGAATTTGACTCATTATCATAAACATTGGGAGGTACCATAAAAACTTCTTCAGATGTAAGATTCTCTCCTGATGTTGATGGTTGAGACAGATTAAAATTTTCATTTAAGGATTCAATAGGATCAATAATAGAAACAAGATTTAATGTTGGAGATTCTTCTTTATGTTCCATAGAAGTTTTTATATTATGTTTTTGAACAACAGAAGTAAATTTCTCAATCAAAATTTTCCTAAGAGGTAAATCGTCATAATGAAATCTGTAGCATAATAACATAAATCTGTCAGAAAATTCACCAACAGTTTCATTATCAAAGATTGTAATTTCATCAAATTCTAAGCACAACTTCTCATAGCTGTAATTGTGATGAGCAGAAAATAATACCTTCATAAAGTGATTCCAAGGGTGAATACACTTAGCTGGTAGGATCTTGTACCATTCTCGAATCCTTCCTTGAAGTGTGAGAGTGAGTAACCTGCAAATTTCATTGTCTTTAGTGATGTTGAAACATTTGCATTTATGTATAAATTGATCAACATGATCTAAAGCATAAATGAAATTCTCACCATCACATTGCAGTTCATATATTGATTCAAATTGTCTCTTCGGTATACCTCTGGTAGGCTTGCGCAAACTAAAAGCATGACCCAATGTAGGAATACAAATAGGAGCCATGGCTAGTTAAAAATGTTAAAACAAGATTTCATGTAGATTAACTAGCTCAGGCCCTCCTTCTAGTGCCAAAAATGTTGAAGCCTCGAAAATCGTTGCAAAAACATTGGGGGATAACCACCCGGTCTGGAGCTTAAAGCAACTCCTTTTCCATTTGGAGTAGTGGCTCTGAATGGCTAAATTAGGTCCAGTTACCTTTGCCCAAACTCCAATTACTTAAAATATAACTTTCATTCATTAACGAAGAAGAGATATCAGATCAGCTCTCTTGTTGATTAGGTAAGAGAGTTGATCCTTAAGTTGATCTGGGGCTTAGTCAAGCCATGACTAGGTTATGTCTTACAATTAACCTAACTATTCTAACCTAACTGACTTTATATTATTAAATTACTCTTAATTGTTAAATCTAAATGACCCTATGATAATGCTATCCTAAATATTACTAATATAGTTCTAATAATAGTTTTAAATATTTAATCTAGTTTATTATGAGATTATAATATATCTATGATAAACTATGAAATGAATGTTAACTAAATATTATTATTATTATTCTAAGTAAACAATTAATAATATCTTAGTTAACTATACTACCATATTTAAAGTTAAAATTATTCTAATTTCCTTAAGTTATTGTTGTTTATTGAAAGTGAATGCTACAAATTAATGAGTAGTTAGTATGTTAAGGCTAACTTTAAAAAGAAAAAGAAAAATGAATTCTAATGTTATTGCTATTAATTAAAAATAAATGAATTAATATACAAGATATTACATTAGTTCTAATGATTGATTTCTTAGTATTTTGAATAATGATTAAAATCAATCATAGAAGTTTGACTAATCTAATGACCTGATTGTGCCACTGAAAATCAAGATGTTTTCCTTTAACCAAAGAGGACTTTTATGTTGAGATCATTTACAAATAGGGGAAAGACAGGCTTATAATTGAATTCACTATGTAGTTTCCATTAATTAAAAGAAGAAATTCATATTTAATTAATGGGATAAAAGAAAAATACATTTGCAAGTTAAATATAAGAAATTATTATTTAATCGCACATATATTTCAGTGAATTTGTTATAGATCCGATTTCATTCTGCCTCTTGGAGATAGCTCCTGCAAAGCTTCAAATCATATTAAAATTGAACCAACAGAAATGTTAAGTATCAATAAGAAATATATTTTATAATAGAAATAGAAATCAATTATAAAATAGGGGGAAGGACTGGTTTATGATCGAATTCGCCATGTAGTTTTCATTAACTAAAAGAGGAAATTCATATTTAATTAATGAGATAAAAGCAAAATACATTTATGAATTAAATATAAGAAATTATTATTTAATCGCAAATATATTTCAGTGAATTCGTTATAGATCCAATCTCGTTCTGCCTCTTGGAGATAACTCCTGCAAAGCTTCAAATCATATCAAAATTGAACCAACAGAAATGTTAAGTATCAATAAAAATATGTTTTAGAATAGAAATCGAAATCAATTACAAAACTTGGACACAAATAAAAATTTCAGCATTAAGGTAGAAATACTCATGAATGGAAATTCAAAATAATGCCAAAGCTTTACTTTACAAAATATGCAGTCATTGAGAAATTTGAGACCTATGATTTTATTACATGCAGAAATTCTAAGCAATATTACAAAGGCCAAAAACTCTCTTACAATCATTACAATCACCTCCTCTACACAAAACAAAAATGTGAAAAGTGCAGATTGAATGATACCAAATAATCCCTTATGCTGGATAACGACCCCTTCTCCTTCTGATCCTGTAGTGTCTCCTTCAAACCGTTGAGAAACTAATTTAAAAAAAAAAATTCCCCCCCCGCCCCCCCCTTTGAATGTATTTCTGATGGTTTATATAATGTTGCCTTTGAATTTCTGTTTGCCAAAAATGTAATTTGTTGAGCCAAATTTGAGATAAGGGATTTGAATCCCTATCTCCCTTCATGAACCTCATGTCTAGGGATAAATATCCCCAAACACCAGCGCTGCATTTAATTATAAAACCCAAAATGGAACTTAAGATATAATTAAAACCTCCGGCGGTCAACAAACTGGGTGCAATGGATGAACTGTTACGTGTGATCAGGCGGGCAGACTCCAGTGGTTGTGGTAGACTTTGTTTATCATTTGCGGTTAAGATGTAATACATCACATAGAATTTTTATCGGCAATCCACGTGGTAATCAATATACTTGGCGGAATTTTTTTATCATTTTTGGTTAGGGCATGACACATCTAATACAATCTTTGTTGATGGTCGATTTCGATATTCCCGCGGTAATCAATGTACCTGTCACATGACAATACAGTTATGACATAATAAAAATGCTTGTGGGATTTTTTATAAGGTTTTACGTTAATATATTTAACCCATTGAGTTTGTTATATCATGTTGTATCATAGTTTAGATCCATCACTTTATTTTGCATTTTTTATTTTTAATACATAATCCATAAGTGGGTTTGCAAATAAAGTTTTATATTAATGTTTTTTTAACCCATCTAATAATGCGTTGTTTTTGAGTTTTATTTTGTTTATTTGTTTTTAAAAGAATTTAATATTAATAATTTTATATTAACAATATTCAATAAAAATAAAATGTTTTTTATTTTTTCTTGGATTTTGATGTTTTAAATAAAGAAAAATATAATTAATCTATTGTTTTTACAAATCATTAAAGTTATGAAATTATGTTTATTTATGTATAAAAATGTATAAAATGATAAATTAATGATTTACTTCTTTATTAATGGATATTTCAAACTAAGTGAAGGAGATAAACAATCAATGTGAAATGCGAAATGATGCGCTAAGTCATGTGGAAGAAATGCCAACTAGTGCGATCAAATGCCAAATGCAAGGTGATGTGACAATCAAAGGTTCCTCTTTGTGTTTAATTGACCAATATGAAAATGTTTCCATGAATGCGAAAGGCAACAAGGAAGTGAAAAACATGATCAAAACCATGAGGCAAGTGGTAAAGTTTCAAGAAGTTAAAAATTCTTTTAGAACACCAATAAGGAAGGGAGTTGGAAAATGAAGGATCCCTAAAAGAAAACAAATAAAAAAATAAAAAGCCTTCAACTAAGTACATTTCACAATGAATAATCCAAATGAGGTCAAAATGAATTAATATAGATCAATAAGAACAAATCGAACCCATTTAGATCTTTCCTCATTTTCGAATTTCAATAGTAGTACTATCAAGTAATCGTTTAAAAGGGTCCCCATTTTTCATTTATAAGTGAAAAATGGGGGAGTTTTATTTCTCTACAATAGGTTCTCATGTGTTTTTATATATGATTTAATCTAACGACCGGTTAATCAATTATTATTATTATTATTTTTAGTAATTGAAAAACATTTAAAAGTTAATAAACACAGTCACTATTGATTCACCCCCCTCTCAGCAATGAGCACATTTCCAATGATTGGTATCTGAGTGGGGTTCTCTTGGTGAAGCTTGATCACTTGAGAGAATATCATGGGATTATGATGAAGTATAAGAAGAAGCAAACTAATAAAAAAAAGAGTTGCAAGCAATACAATAATGGTGAAAAACCTTGAGAACTTATTATGATGGTAAAAGGTATGACAAACAATATTTGCAGTCATGAAAATTTTCCTTACCAATCTAGTGACGATGATTTTGGGGTTATTGAAGAAGTTGATGATCTGAAAAGTTTTGAAGTTTATTCCTCTAGAAGTGAGGAAGGTGTATTTCTATTGCAGGAATCTGAAGGTGATGAGATTAAAAGAATAATGACCCTTGAAGCCAAAAACAAAGCTTAAGAAATGTTGATATAAGAACTTAAGATGGAGAAAAATTATCTGAATAAAATTTTTCAGATTATTGAAGAGAGAGAAGATATTTTCAAAGAAGAGATTTCTGATCTGAAAAGTTAGTTGGAGAAAACAAGGAAAATTGAAGAGGAGATTGGCATCCAACTCAAGAATTAAATAAACCACCGTGAGAAACTAGAATTTGAATTATAAAATATCATCAAGAGAACAGATGAGGTAGAAGTTGAAGAGCCTAGAGCAGAAAGTTCAATCAACAATGAAGGAAAGCCTCATCAAGATTGAGTGCCACGTCAAGAGCCCAAAAATGTGCCAAGGAAAGATATGAGAAATGTTCGGTGTTTTAAGTGTCAAAATTTTGGGTACATTTCAGCCAATTGCAGGAACAATAAGATAAATCATTTGAAGCAAAATAAGTAGCCAAAGAAGGAGCATCCTAAAATATTAGTCCCATCAGTTTTCAGGTATAAAAATTTCCTTTATGGGTATTGTTTCTTATGTAATGATGTTGGTCATAAAATTTTTGATTGTAGGACCTATGGAGAAAGGAGTAGAAATCACATTAGCAAAATATCTGAACATTTTCTGACATTTCTTGGGCACATTAGATGTTATGTTTGTGATAATGTGGGCCATAAGGCCAAGGATTGCAAGCTTCCAATGTGTTTGAGGAATTCAAATCAAAGGAATAAATTCACGCAAAGCCAATAATTCAAGAAGCCAAGTAAGAATATGTATGCCAAATATCAACCTCACAAAATTTGGAGAAGAAAGGAGAAAAAATTCACTCCCACTAAAAACTAAGCCCTGCATGGTCTCATGGGGAGCATATGGTTGCATTATGGATTGCACGTGGATCATTAAAAGTGTTTCCATATTGGAAAGCTATGAATGAGAATTAAGTTGCATGATTTTGTAGCACTAACACTTGTTGTTCCAGGTGATTATTTAGAAATGACACATGTGTAGGGGGAGCCTCTCACATGCTTTCATTTTCTAGTGGTTTATTGATGGAATCATGATCCATGAGATTATTTGGAGGTGGTTTCTATGATTCTAATGATTATATATTTATCTAACATTGGCCATCGTAGGAGCTATTATAGGTTAAGGAGAAATTCATTGAGTTTATATGGCCTATATGATTCTCCGTAGTCTTGTATCAGTTGCATGCAATTGATTATTTTTAGATTGATGGTTGTTTTGAGAATTCATGCAAAATTTCCTTTATATGAACACATTGTGTATTTTATTAGTGAGAGATATCAACATGCATTATTTCCAGTGATTAGAAGACACAATATATTTCCAGACGAGATAAATTTTTATTCATCTATGTTGCTGGTGTTTATGCTCCATATGCATGATTTTGTATTCTTTACTGCGGTTAGTTTTTTTTTACATGTGATGTGAAGTTAGTGCCATCAGATATTGATCCATTGGTCCATGATCTCTCACATATGTTCATTTTTTATTGTTGAGGAGATTGGTGGTTACTTGGCCTATACTGTATTTAGTAGATCTCCTTATGGTTCATTATTGCTCCAAGATGAATATTATCAATTGTTGTTTAATGGTTGGAATTATGCATATATGGCTTGGTGGTTACAAGTTACATGATATACTAGTACTTGTTGGAGGTTTTGTTGATCATATTTATTGTTTCATGGATCCATGGTTCATTTCCATTGAATAGTTTGAGGCTTACCTTATGATGTAAGATGTGTTGACTTGATTTCTACTCTCTTAAGTGGTTGGTTGCCTCCCGTTGTAAATGGGGCAGATATTTTTTACATTTTTATTGCTTCTATCATATAGAAGTCTTGGTTTGTGCATTATGGATTATGTGATATGATGGTCATATGTTGCTGCTACAAGTTCATGAACTATATTTCCATTGTTCCTATAGATTGGAGTTTTATGTTGCTCATTTGACATCATATGTTATTCATTATTACCTATTTCATGTTGATTGGTCGTTGATGTTATCACTTTATTTGATTCTAGAAGATGTTTCCTTGATATAGATGGATCTATCTTGTGCACATGGATGGTTATACGCATGATGAGATTTATGTATTTTTGATCATTCATCATCTTGTTGATTGGCCTAAATGTTTGTAGATCTGGTCAAGAATATTATTCTTGGAGAGAGGCATGAGTTTTGGTCATGCTTTGAAAATTTTGAGTGTTATGTAACATCCACATGCTTCATATTGTACTTCATCAATTGAAGTCATGTATCATGTTTATGAAGCCATGTAATCAAGTGTTCATGTCATTGAGTTCACGTTGTCATGAGTTGGTGATAGGAAGGTTATGAGTCATGACAAGTTGACGTTTTCATGAGTTGTTGCATCCACCTTTGGGTTGTTGTATATCATGTCATAGTCATTTTGTAGCCTTGTATCTCATTATACAACCATGTACTACATTGTATTGCATATTATTTGTCATGGTCATGATGGAGAGAGATATTTGGTGTCTAGTATATATTGATGAGGGATGAACCAACCATTCATGAGGTCTGATGGGTGTTGTTCAATTCATGTATTGTGTTAGTGTCCAATATTCAGTTTTCAAAATGTACTCTTTCAAATTTGTTCAGTAGTGGTCCTAGGTCAAAATTTTATATTTCCAAGTCAGTTTTCAAATTAAATTTGTTTGCTCAATATGTCTAGGTATTTAAAATCTACTCCCTCTAGTATATTAATGGTTATTGTAACTTCATGAGTCATGTCCACCATTATCATCTAGATTCTTTGCTCAGTCACCATGTTTTCGCCTAGGTCATTGTCTAGGTGTCTTTCATTTCTCCACCATAAATGCCCAAATTTTGTCATAAAGAAGGCGAAATATGGGTCATTTCCATCATAAAAAGTTATCTTTAAAAGGGATTTATTTTAGGTAGGAAAATAAAGAAAGACAAATTGTATTCTTTCAAAAGCTTGTTAAATTTTCAAATTATTCAAAAAAGAAAATTGTTCCTAAAAAAGGTCATGTTTTCACTAAATGAAAAAAATGGTTTTTTTTTTTATGTTATAAGAGGAAAAGGTCACTTCCTCAATTCATTTTATATTCTTTTTCTCGATAAAGTTCATCTATCACCTTCAGAATGATCTACCATTGCTAAAGGTGGAAGAAAACTGGAAAAATTTGCAAGAAAACCCATTCTGCTACGCTTCTGGAGATAGTGCCACGTTTCTGGGAAGCAACGCGACGTTTCTGGGGTAGTGCGACATTTATGAGAGGTGGAATTATGGTTTTGACACAACACTACGTTTCTGCAAAGAGTGCTACATTTTTGGGTTTCAGCCTCCAAATCAGCTACTCAAGCCTCAAAAAAAGTGTGCTAACCTTTTGTGGCCTCCAAAATCAGTAAGTGGACACTTCAAATGCCTTCTTCAAGTCAATTCATAAGTGTATGAACGTTTTCTATCTTTAGGGTTTTTCCTCCACTACATGTTAGGGTTTCCTTTCTTAATTTGTTTTAGCCATTAAAAACCCTCAGCCCACAATATAAAAACCTTCACTTATCATCCATAAAACCTACCCTAAACAACCCCTATCACTCACACACCTCTCTACTATTGTTCCATCAAAACCCTAATTTCCACTACATTTCCATAAAAAAATTGGAAAATTCTCGTGTTTTCCCAGTTTGATCCACCTCCCCATACCTATTTCAAGAAATTCCACCTGTATCCTGAAGCTAACACATCACCTTACTTCCTAAATTTTTTTGAGAATCTTCCTCAACCTCCTTATACCTCATCACAACCCCTAAATCTACCCTATCCCTATCCCCTGTTTTTCCAAATTTACTATCCCTACTTACTCATTTCATCTAGGATGGTTTCATCATGTTTGAAACTAATATGGAGAGTGAAAAGAAAGCTCAAAAGGAAGGCCATCATTCCATATTTGATCCATCCACATTGCAAGAACTCAATGCCTCCCCTTATGCAAAGAGATGTTTTGAAAACACTAGATGTTTGAGATTCTGTGAGAGAATCATGGAGTTAGGATTTCATGGTAAATTGACTACCCTTTTTTCCACTAAATTCAGCAAAGACAAGGCCAACATAGCAGGCGTTTAGTTCACTCTATCAACAGAGTCCATCACTTCAGCAACATGCTTTCCAAATGAAGGAGAAGCACCGTTCAAGGTGATGGAATTGGACGTTGAAAATTACCCAATGTTCCTAAAGCCTCATTGCAGATATGAACCTAAACATCTTTTACCTTTCAGGCATTTACTTGATAAGTATTCCTCATTAATGAAACTAATCATGAAATATTTTACATGTGAGGGAATATTTTCATGACTATAACAATACCATGTCAGGTTACTAATGCACTTGACACCTACCAAATCACTCAATTTGTCAAACTATTTATTCAGGAGTTTGGTCAAGATGGTGGAAATGGTACATAGAAAAGGTAGAAATCCTCATCCTAGTATATTTAACCAAGGTTTGGTTAAGTTTATTTTTTTGCACCAACTCTCAGCAAACAATATGACTTGGTAAGTTTTCATGGAGAAATTAGCATTGGCTCATGCTACTAGTCCACCTATTGTTCATAGCACAACATCAATACAACCAAAAGATGATGGATCTTCAGTAGGAAAGAAGACATTTAAAAAGCACCCAAGGTTGAGATCACTAAAACCTATGAGAAGGGAAAGAGACTGGTTTATGATCCTAATACCATCAGAGGTGTATTGGCACCTGAAGCTACACTTGAGGAAAGACAAACAATGGATCAATGGCCTAGGCATGATGATGAGTCACCATTGCAACACCATGATGAACAAGCACCCTTAGAAGTTGACATGGCATAAAAGGTGCAGGATAAGTCAGTTGAGGAAATCATAAAGGAGAAATATGAAGAAATAATAGAGTTGAGGGAGGTTTTCTCAATGGAAAATTATCAGATCACATTCCTACAGCAAGAGAATTTTAAGTTAAAGGTGAAACTACTCCTTCAAGAGAAGCCAAAGGTACATGTTGATGCAGATAAAGGAAATGGAAAATAAATAGTATATGATGAACAACTGGAGGATGAAGAATTTGAAACAAAAATAATAATACCAAGGACAAGAGGCCTCAATAAGGTGCTTCAGAAAGAAAGAGAATCATCTCCTAAATCAGGTTGGCAAACCTTTGATGAACTAATTCTTGATGAAATAAATCAGGATAGAGAGTACTGGCTTGATATATTCAATGGACACCTTGAGAAGCTTCTGAAGAAATATAAAAATAATAATAACCTCCAGATACATATGACAAATCACTGTTGTGAGATAAACAAAATTTCCCAAATCAGGCTCAAACAAGTGAAGAAAAAGCTTAAGGAAGCTCAAATGAAGCTCAAAGAGAAGGATAAATTAGACATAATTTCTAAGCCATCCATGGTTGTTTATCCTATCATCCAAAGGTGTCATAGAACAAATTTTGATCAATTTTTAGCATTTTTGGTATTTTTGATGATTTTTACAAAATTATGGAAATTTTGTCTCCACAAAAGTGTCGCATAGAGGCGCGACGCTCTCTCAGGGCATCCAAATGAAGATTTTATTTTATGGATGGGTTCATATTGATTACTACATGGACATGAGGACCTTTTTCTTCCATGAAAATATCTGGCTTTGGAGAAAAAGCCAAAAAAATTCCTCATTTCTATGCTTCTCCTAGTGTTCTTGACCAGAGACGACGCTTTTGGAGTGAGGTTGGGAATAACCACTTTTGGAGGTATTCCTGTGGGTGTTTTCTAAAAATTCAAGGTGAATTAGAAACTAGACTCATAGGGCTACTAATCCCAACTTTCATATTTTCATGTTGATGCTTCTAAGTGGGTCAAAATCACCCATGAGAAAGCGCGATGTTTCTGCCAGGTAGGCATGATGCTTTTTCTAAAGGCGCTATGTTTATGCATAGGATTCCTTTCATACAATTGTCATGCTAGGAAAACTCCAGAATTCAATGCTGATTGTCCCATGAGGTGTAATTTGATGTATTTGAGTTTTTTTTTTCTCTACTATGAGGAAACATTTAATTTAATGAAGGGGACACATACTCCTAGTCCTTAGCTAAATTTCAGGGATTAGTTTCTAACTTCCCTAGATTCTAGGAAGCAACTCATCTGATGTAATTATGATTCTTTCTGGATGGGATTTTGACCCTATGAGGTTTCATGGATTCCATTTTATATAATTAGTCCACCTCAAGTTTTTTTTATAGGTTGAATAGTTTTTATTTGCAGTGGAGCTATTGTACAAGGTTTTTGAATGAAATCAAAGACAATGTTGCAGACATTGTGTTGAGAGTCCAGTGGTATGCCTTTGAGAATTTGTTTTTCTCTTTAATCTTATCAAGTTGAATGTTATGTTATCCTTATTTCACATGTATGCTTCTGTGTGTTAATATTATAAGTATATAGACAAATCATGCTTTCAATGCTCTGTTTTAATAAGACTTACATGAGCATGTCTTTGCTCTTATGATGAATGAATTCATTTTAATGCTCATTCTGAATCTCTCTTTGTTAAACCTATACACAATGAAAAATTAATCATGTTCCTATGCTTACCTACCTGGCCTCATCCTTGCCTTTTCAATATAACCTTTGAAATTTGACGTAAACCCTGGACCTAGTTCCCTAACTGTCATTCCTATCCAACAAAAACTTCAAACAAACAAAACCCTAATCTACTGAGCATCATAACTAGCCTAAGATAACTATATATCTAGTCATCTCATTGGCTACAAAGTGACATTGAGAGAGCCCTCTCTGGTTTTGGTAGGGATAGCTACCTGACCTAAAGGTTGGTTTGTGGTTACCTTCCTTCAGTTCCATTGTCAGCCTTGGGAAACGAGGGGAGTGATAACATATTGTATAAAATAATATCATGTGGTGAGTCCCTTGATCCTTGAGGTGTAACCTTCAATTAGAAGGCATTGGTTACATGATGATGATGATGGTCAGGGGGAGAATGTCAAGTATTCCATTGTTGATTAGATATGGTTTGTTGTTGTTGCTACACTATGTTTCTATTGGTTTAGATGAGAGTGGGGTTGACATAGCTGGTGCTGTTGAGTTGAGTGATGATTTTGTTGTTACTACTTATGATATGTTGTTTATCATGTTATAGTGGTGTTGTTGATGTTTGCGCTATGCTACAGATGGAGATATTGCTGCTACTCATGTTATTTTTTTTATTGTTCCTCATGATGTTGTTGAATTTCATGTTTCTTCTACTCGTTGAGAGTGGTATTCATGGAGAGTTTTTTATTGTTTCTTCAAGAAAGATAGAGAGCTATTACTTCTATTTTTTAGTTGTCATGCTACCTTGAGGAGTGTTATTTTCTGTTGATGTGTTGTGATCTAACCTAGATAGTGTGCAAGGGGAGTTGTGTCTATTGATGTTATGGTTACTTGGATGAACTCAACCCTTTTCCATTGATGTAAAAGGGGGAGTGAGTGAGGATTTTTTTGGAGTCTATTTGGTTGGTTTATTTGGGGTTGCCATCAAAGCCAAAGGTATATATTGTTGGAATTATGGCCCAATTATTGGTTGGCATTGATGTCAGCCTAGTATCATTGGTGTATTGTTGGTTGGAATTTATGTCAACATGGTAGCATGTGATGCAGAGTCTTGTTTATGCACATGTTTGGTTTCTTATGATGGTGAGATGGTAACTTGACTTGTGCATTGGTTGCATATCTTGTTTATTCACATGTTTGGTTTCTTATGCTAGTGAGATGGTACTTGGCTTGTGCATTGGCTGTAGATATTAGCTTGGTGATTGCATATGTTAGTGCAGGTATTTGGATTGCGTGTGGATGCTTAGGTAGAGTGTGGAGACACTACACATAGTTGACAATGATGGAGACTATCAAGTTATTTTTATGGTACTTGGTGTGTGTATGGATGAATTTTAGCTTTTATTATTAGTTGCAAAGTCTATCATCATGATTTGAAGGTTATAGAGGTGTTGGAAGTATTTAGAGAGGTTTTTGATTATCCTAATTGATGTAGAGATGTTAGTGCCTTACGTTGATGTTCCTGATGTTGCATAGGTTTTGTAGAAGGTTTTCATGATGCATCAAGGGGGCAAGTTGCTTTAAGAAGGTTGTATCAATGTCCTAAGCACTCGCATGAAGATGAATTTGAAGAGGTGGTTGAAATAAGTGAAGAACTTGGATTTTTGAATGTATATGCTACTTTCATGAAGGAAACTAGTGGAAATATGCTATTCTTGTGGATTAAATAAGCATATGTAGCTTAGAGGTGATTTTCTCTACATTCCAAGTGATTGTTAGCTATTTTCTGGTTTTTCCAACAATGTTTTTATCGAGATTTTTTTATATAAGCCTGAAAAAGGTTATTGAACTTCTACAAGATAATTAAAAGAGAATATTCATTGGTAAGTGAAGTTAGTTGCTAAATTGATTGAAGAAGCAATGAACCAACCCACTTCCAACATATGAAAAAATATCCACTACAGAATTTTAATTATTGATTTAACCATTATAGAAGATTACCAATAGATGGATATCATGAGTCTATTTGGTTGGTTCACTTGAGAAGAAAATGTGATGGTTGTGTAAGATTGGAGATTGCATGTGAGAGAAGAGTGGTGTGTGCAAAAAATGCAGGGAATTCTGTAGAAAATCTTCAGTAGTTGACAATGGTAGAAGATGGAGACAAAACTATGATTCACTAAAGATCTTATACAATAGTATACTAATGGAGTAGGAATGATTGTAGATTATTTCCTTTGTGTTTGATCATCATATTTTCATCATATTATCCTTTATGTATGCAACATGTATTAATGATAGGATTCTCTCAGTGATTGTGAGAGTTGTGCATATTTGTTTCAGTGAGATTGTTATATTGTATTAAGCCTATATTGTTGGAGGTTGTTGTGTTGTTCTATTTGAGTGGTTCAGATTGACTCCAGTATGAAATATTGTGAACCGAGGGTCAGATATAAGAGTGGAGTGGGGGATCCGACAATTTCATCACAGAGAAAACATTTCTTCACAATTCTAATGGGTGTTGGGGAAGGCTTGTTCATCAAATGGGTGTCTGTAGATTCATGAGATGAGGATCATAGTTCTCACAAATAGTAGCCATTTGTATATTTTATGTAACTTAATTTCTTGATGATTAATATAATTATTTGAGCATTGAAACAACAACAAGGGTGGTTTTTGACTCGGAGGGGGTTTTCCACTAGAAAAAATCTTGTGTCCTATTGTGCAATATTATTTGGTTATTTCTTATGGTTTTCATGTGTTTTGATATATGATTTAATCTACTAATATGTTAATGAATGTTTTTTTTTAATAATTTAAAAATATTTAAAAGTTAATATACGCGGTCACTACTGGTTCACCCCTCCCCCTCTCAGTAGTGAGCACATTTCCAACACCAACAATAAAAAAAGTGACCTACATAAAGTTAAATGGTAATCCATCATTCTTCTAGTGTTATATATTTTAAATCATTTATGATAGCGCAGTTAACTAATTGGCACAATTAGTGGCTTCCACCCAAATATAGACACTTGATACTGTTGAATTTCCACGATATTGGGTCTAGGATAGAGTCTTAAAATTATTGACCGTACAAAACCAAGAATATCAACCAGAACTAATTTGCACAATGGAAAATATAAAGCAGTAAATCACATATGCACAAGTATACACAATTTTTAAAAATTTTTTACAATAATGTACAACCCAATCTTCATTATATTAAACCAAATATGAATAATACAATAGTCTATTGTATACAAGATACAATGAAAAACATGATGATATACTCGATGTAATATCTTGTGTTATTGGTCCTTCGTTTTCGTACTGCTCACTAGTCTCCCCTTAGTCCTTCAAAGGACAACACATCGAGACTTAAGGAGGGCTACCATGTAACACTCCTGCAGGTCACTTATTCTTGGTGTACATGGATGATCCAATTAGCTCTCTAGGCTAGCCAATTCCAAAGCTCCAATATTCGAGGCTAGCAGTCAGTTTTGTCCATCAAAGTTTTGTAGTTTCGGCACCAAATTTCACCCAATCACGCTGAAACCAAAGTCCTTCTCATTTTCTTCTCTAGGGCTACTTTGGGTAGCCAACACACTACCCTCCAATAGATCAATGACACCCAATCAAACCATTGTAATAACTTCTCTAATGAATACTTTTGATCACCTAATAATGCCTCCAAATTTACTCCCATGGTTTTCTATAATATTGATCCAAAATTGGTCAACACATTGACCCAACACAAAACAAAAATGTTGCTCTACGTCTATTGTCTTTCTGTTATTCCTAATTGTGACTGGTTAGGGAACCCAACATGCTGCAACATCAATTAAATAAGTCACCAAACAAATCCTCTTTTGATGCGTCCTAGTCAAGGTAAGGTCATCCAATTGTGTGATGTTGTTTTGGGCACTTTACAACCCCTAACACTTCCACACAACCTTGTTTTGGAGTGGCTAGGCTTGCAGCCTACCACAGAACTCTTATGCCTCCTATAGCCCACCCAAAAAAACAACCCTTACCACTTTTCTGCCCTCAAATAGACCCACATTGCTCTTGTTGAAAGTTGAACTCTAATCCAGCACCTCGGCCCTCAAATAGCTACTCAGTCACCCTGAAATGAGCCCTAAAACAATCCCTCTACCTCATTGTTCTTTCCTCCTAGATGCAACCTTCAACGGAGGTAATTTGTCTCCTCTACGAGTCTTTCTACTGCCTTGTGTTGCACCAAATGGATGAGTAAATGCCTTCTCCTCACCTATTATTTATACATATAAGAGGGACTCTCAAAACTTCATACTTGGGGCTTGTACAAATATCACAAGGCTAAATAACATTAAGTTGACCTTGATACTTCTTGTGCAAGTCAACACTTTGACTTAAAAAATTCATAACTTTATTTCTAGAGCTTCGATTTGAGTGATCTTTGGAGCGTTGGAATTGGCATGCCAATATTTATCACCTCAAATTTTCTCATGCTCAAATTATTCATGTTTTTTGGCCCAAATATATATGGCTGCAAAACCCCATGCTTGGGTTCCAAGCCCACAAGTGAATCTTGTGGTGATTTTCCCTCCAAACCCCGAACCCTAGGGCTTGGAGTACCTCCTAAGCTAATAAAAAATCAACACTCCCTCTTAGAGAGGGAGGTAATTCCAAGACTAGGAAGTAAATCATCATCATCATCATCTCTACTTGTAACACGTGCCCAAATATTGGCACTCACAATTTATGCAATCCTTTTTCTATGAACTATGCCTCTCTTGGAAGTGTCACTATTAGTGCTGGAAGCATCATGCTTCTTATTTTTCTCACGTATCACTTTACAATCCCTCTCTGATTCCTTCTTAGCATTTGTAGGAGCACCCTTTCTCCCCACTAACCACACACTCTTATTGGGTTGTAAAGTCTCCCTCAGAACCTGCAAGATCTCGCTAGAACTTGACTCCCTCTAAGCCTCTAGAATATGGTCCTTCTTCGCTGGAACCTATACCTGCCCCTTTGAAGCCTGTACCTGCACTTGATTCTATGGAACCTAAAATTGCTTCACTTTCTTCTTCTTTTTATGATCCTCATACTTTCCCGCCAACATGTAGAGAAAACATGCTCTCTAACTCCATGTGCAATCACATCAGAGCTAGAGCCTCTAGGTCTGAGTCTTGTCTTCCCATCCTAGAAGAAGACCTCAAACCCATTCTTCTCAATCATCAAGACACAAATCACAAAATATCTGAGTCCTGGTACAAATAGTACATCCTGGACCCACATCACTCATCGTGTCTCCATCTTGAATAACACAAAAATCAATCCTTAGATCTCCAACTAACTCATGTTTCCAAACACCATGTGCAACTTCGAGTCCTATTGAGTTAGAGTCTCAAAAAAATCCTATGACCCTGTCATATGTTTCATCACACCATTGTCCATGTACCATCCATCCTCATTTACAGTACCCTGCGAGAAATGAGAGATCATAGAAAAGTCCTCCTCCTCCAATCTCCCAGTGAGATCATCTATCTCAGCTTAAGTAGCAACACCGAAGACCTGCTTCCATTTCCTCTTCTCGTCATCTCCCTTATTATTCATCATACATCTAGATGAAAAATGACCCATCTCGCCATAGTTGAAACACTTGACTTTACTGAAGTCCTTCTTTTGCTTACCCTTCATTCATGCTGCAAGTGCCACGTAGTCATCTACCCTCTTTCCTTAGAGTAAGATCCTTGTCTCGCAGGTCTTCCTGAATGAAGTTGTCCCACAACCTATTCCAGTCTAGAAATTTCTCTTTGGAAATGATCCCATTAATGAAGGGCTTCCATTACTTAGTGAACCCTTTCAAGGCTATCCTCACCATATCTCCATATGAAGTAGTCACACCAATGGTAAAAATCTCATCTCTGACCTAAGAAAATCTCGTCAGATATGAAGTCAGTGCTTCACCCTTTTTCATCTTAGTGGAATTCAACTTATCCTCCAATACCAGTACCCGGTTCTTGTTCTTATTCTCGAACAAATTCTAAAGAGCCATCCACAGCTCATTTTTAGTGTTCTTCCTGGACAAATGAGGTATTAGGGGATCCTTCACACCATCTAGGATGATCAATATCACCCTTGTATCCAAGTATTTGTACACTTCCAACTCCTTTGGGTCAGTTTGATTCTTGATGGATTTTTTGACAAATTCCCAGATCCTGTTGACCTGCAAGACCAACTTAATCCTTTCCTTCCATGTACTATAGTTTGACATCCCCTCCAAATTGTCCTCATACCAGAGACCTACCTGCAACTTCAACATTGTCACCTACAAGTGGCCAACTCCCTCTCATTTTGTACTTCATTGTGCACATATTTTATTCACTAAATTCCGAAGTAGGTCAGACACACTCTGATACCATGTTGAATTTCCACGATCTTGGGTCTAGGTTAGAGTCTTAAAATCATTGATGCTACCAAATCAAGAATCTCAACTAGAACTACTTTACACAACATAAAATATAAAGCAGTAAATCATATATGCACAAGTATACACAATTTTTAACAAAATTGTACAATAATGTACAACCCAATCTTTGTTATATTAAACCAAATATGAATAGTGTTGGGTATGTGTTATATTCTTTCCACGATTAGCCCCACACACTGTACATTGCGCCGGGTGCAGCAGGGGGGTCACAAGGGAGGAGGCAACCCCCACTGTTGGGGTCCGGGGCAGCGCCTCGGCGAAAATTGTTTTGGTGTGCGGACCCACTCATAGGTGGACCCACCCATGTTTTGTGCATGAGTTTGCACATGGTTTTGGGGTACGATGGTTTTCGGCCCCTGGTATTTTGTAGATCTGGTTAAGGGAACTACGGTTATGTTCTAGTCCAGGGTTAATGGATTAGGGTTTATGTATGCTTCGGCATGTATATATATGTGTTGTAACACTAAAATGAATATAATGAAAAATCAAGCTGGTCGTCTCGAATTGGGATCCAGGGGAAAATCTCTGTGTTTATCTGTTTTATGTTTTATGCTCTCGCTATTGTTTTTTTTCTGTTATAAGATTCGTGTGTAGATAATTTCTGTTCAGGTTCAAAACCTACATTTGGTATCAGAGCTGTTTCGGCTTCAAGGCGACGCCTTTGCTGCTAGGGTTTTTTTCTCGGGCCTGAGGTAGACCCTGTTTAGTGGGAGATCTGCGGGATCGATTCTTGCGGTGAAAGAAGATGGCGAGCGACGGAAATATAGAGATCGAGAAATTTAATGGTTAGAGTTTTGAGTTGTGGAAGTTCAAGATGGAGGATCTGCTGGTGGATAAAGATCAGTGGATCGCAGTAGATCCAGGTACTAAACCAACGGAAATGTCAGATGAAGACTGGAAGAAACTGGATCGGAAGGCTAAGAGCACAATACGATTGTGTGTCTCAGATTCAGTATTGTTGAATGTATCTGGGGAAGCTACGGCGAAGAATTTGTGGGAAAAACTTGGGACTTTGTACTAATCTAAGTCTTTGGTGAATAAGTTGTTCCTGCGGAAAAAGCTATATAACCTGAGGATGAAGGATGGAGACTCGGTGACAGAGCCTCTGAACGCCTTCAATACTGTGGTAAGTCAGCTTTCATCTGTTGATATTAAAATCTCAGATGAAGATAAGTGCATCAGTTTGTTGTGTTCTCTACCAAACTCGTGGGATAGTCTGGTTATTGCAATAGGTAGCAATACAACTACCTTGAATTTTGATGACATTGTGTTAGCCTTGCTGTCGGAGGAAATGAGACAGAGAAATATGGAGGGCCAGAATGGAGATTCCTTATCTGTACAAGGAAGGTACCAAAATAGAAACAAGAATAAGGTTTCGAGTGGGAGATCCAAATCTAGAGGGAGATCGAAATCTCCTGGAAAGTTTGTAAAGGTATGCTGGAAATGCGGAAAGGAAGGGCACTACAAAAAGGAGTACAGATCTAAAGCTCCTAAGAAAGGAAAGGGATCTGCTGATGCTCCTTTTGCAGAGGAAAAAACCACCTCGGATGAAGGTGGGGATGTTTATTTGGCTTCTTCTTCAAATACACATGTAGATCATGAGTCATGGTTGATTGACTCAGGTGCATCCTTTCACTTCACTCCCCATAGGGAGTGGTTCTGCGAGTATGAGAAATATGATGGTGGTGATGTCTTCCTGGGGGATGATAGGAGGGCCAGAATCATCGGACGTGGAAAGGTCAAGCTGAAGCTGTAAGGTGGAAGGATTAGAACACTTCCTGGTGTTCTGCATATTCCTGCATTGGCCAAAAATCTGATTTCTGTAAGCAAGATGGATGATGCAGGTGTAAAAACAGTGTTCGAGAAAGATGCCTGCAAGATGGTTCGGGGAGCACTGGTATTAATGCGGGGAGTTCGGACTAGAACTCTGTACAAGCTACAAGGTAGCACTATTATTGATGGGTGTAACAGTTCTGTGGTTCCTGAAAGTGGAGTGGAAAGCCTAGTTGTCTCTGGAGAAAAGACCATGTTATGGCATCAAAGGCTTGGACATATTGGAGAGAAGGGCCTTCGGATACTGCATAGAAATGGTATGGTAGAAGGTATGTCTAATTGCTCTCTGGATTTCGATTTTTGTGAACATTGTGTATATGGGAAGCAGAATCGGGTGAGTTTTCCTTCTGGTGCTAAGAGGGCGAACAAGATATTAGAACTTGTGCACAGTGATGTGTTTGGGCATGTGTCAGTTCCGTCACTGGGAAAGTTTGTGTACTATGTTTCATTCATAGATGACTTCTCAAGGAATACATGGATATATTTCTTGAGGAAGAAATCTGAAGTCTTTGACAAATTTAAAGAATTTAAGGCTCTGGTGGAAAACTAGATAGAGAAGAAGATAAAGGCATTGAGGACAGATAATGGTGGGGAGTTCTGCAAGAAGGAATTTGAAGAGTTCTGTAAGAAGTGTGGTATAGCACGGCAGAAGACTACTCCATACACACCTCAGCAAAACGAAGTTGCAGAAAGAATGAACAGAACGCTGATGGAAAAGGCAAGAAGCATGCTCAATGGTACCGGGTTAGGACAAGAATTCTGGGCAGAGGCAGTGGAGACTGCATGTTACTTAGTTAATAGATCACCTTCATCAGCGTTGGAGGATAAGACTCCACATGAGGTATGGACTGGTAAGAAACCCTCTCTTTCACATCTAAGGGTATTTGGATGTGATGCATATGTACATGTTCTAAAGGAGAAAAGGACCAAGTTGGATAATAAATCTGAAAGGTGCATCTTTATTGGGTATAAGGATGGTTTAAAAGGTTACAAGCTTTGGAACCCGAAAACAAGGAAGGTTGTGTATAGCCGAGATGTGGTGTTTAGAGAGGTGAAAGATGTTGTTAAACATGAAATCATACCAAAGGAACCTGAGAAGATAGAGTTTGAGCTAAAGGAGGATGAATCAGACTCTACAACTGAAGAAGACTCAGAAGATGAAGAGCCACAAACTCCAGCTTTGAGAAGATCAGCTCGGGAAAGAAGGCAACTAGAAAGGTATAGTCCATCTGCTTTTTGTTCAAGTTTTGCCTTAACTATAACTGATGATGAACCCAGAACTGTCAGGGAGGCAGTAGATTCAGAGGATGGAAAACTCTGGAAGGAGGCCATGGTTGATGAAATGGCATCCTTGCACAAAAATGAGGCATGGGATCTGGTGGAGTTGCCGGCTGGAAGGAAGCCCATTGGGAGAAAATGGGTGTTTAAAAAGAAGATGAATGTAGAAGGCAAGGTGGAGAAATACAAAGCTCGGTTGGTAGCAAAAGGTTATTCCTAGGTGCCGGGAATTGATTTTGGTGATATTTTTTCTCCTGTTGCCAAGGTTACTTCTATTAGATTACTTCTATCTGTTGCTGCTGCATTTTATTTTGAGATAGAACAGATGGATGTGAAGACAACATTTCTTCACGGGGATCTAGAAGAGGAGATCTACATGAAGCAACCTGAAGGCTTTATGGTGAAGGGTAAGAAAGAACTGGTATGTAGGTTAAAGAAGTCTCTGTATGGGTTAAAGCAGTCACCAAGGTTGTGGTATTAGAAATTTGATACCTATATACGGGGACTTGGCTTCACCAGAAGTAAGGAGGATCACTTGTTTATTTTAAATTAATTGGTGACCGTGTTATTTATTTGGTCTTGTATGTGGATGATATGTTTTTGATTGGAAATGACAAAGAAATTATCCAAGATTTGAAGACCCAACTGTTCTCCAAATTCGACATGAAGGATCTGGGTGCCGCAAACTATATTTTGGGCATGGAAATTAAGAGAGATCGGGCAAAGAGGAAGCTCTGGTTAAACCAGAGGAAGTATGTCGAGACTATATTGCAGAGGTTCAATATGCACGATAGTAAACCGGTGAATGTTCCTATTCCTGTAGGTGTAAAGTTGTCTGCTAAACAGTGTCCCAAGACACACGAAGAAGAGGAGTATATGTCTTGTGTTCCATACGCAAGTGCAGTGGGTAGCCTGATGTATGCAATGGTCTGTACTAGACCAGACATTGCACATGCAGTGGGAGTATTAAGCAGGTTTATGTCAAACCTAAGGAAGGAGCATTGGATAGCAGTGAAGCGGGTTTTCAGATATTTACGTGGCACTAGTGATTATGGCTTGTGCTAGCAGGGAAGACCAGGATTGGAAAGAATGTTGGACATTCGTGGTTTATTTGATGCAAATTGGGCTGGAGATCTGGACCAAAGAAGATCTACAAGTGGGTATGTGTTTAACCTATTTGGAGGCACAGTCAGTTGGATGAGTAAAAGACAGTCTGTAGTGGTTCTTTCAACTACAGAGGCAGAATACATAGCAACCACTCATGCAAGCAAGGAAGCAGTTTGGTTGCAGAGATTGTGTTCAAGTATGGGGTTGGTACAGAAAGCTATAAGGATAGAATGTGATAGCCAAAGTGAAAATTTCTTAGCTAAGAACCCTGCTTACCATTCAAAGACAAAGCACATTGATGTTCAATATCGCTTTGTTAGAGATATGGTTGAGGCTAAAAGGGTGTTTCTGGTAAAGGTGGACACTTTGAAGAATGTTGCAGATGCATTGACGAAGTCTGTGAGCACTCAGAAGTTCTCTTGGTGTATAGAAACAATGGGTGTTGAAGAATTAGTCCAATGACTAAGCTCTCCTATGGCCCCCTGTGGAAAGAAAACAACAAGTGGGAGAATGTTGGGTATGTGTTATATTCTTTCCACGACTAGCCCCACGCGCTATACGTTGCGCTGGGCGCAGCAGGGGGGTCACAAGGGAGGAGGCAGTCCCCACTGTTGGGGTCTGGGGCAGCGCCCAGTGAAAATTGTTTTGGTGTGCGGACCCACTCATAGGCAGACCCACCCATGTTTTGTGCATGAGTTTGCACATGGTTTTGGGGTACGATGGTTTTCGACCCCTGGTATTTTGTAGATCTGGTCAAGGGAACTACGGTTATGTTCTAATCCAGGGTTAATGGATTGGGGTTTATGTATGCTTTTTCATGTATATATATGTGTTGTAACACTAAAAGGAATATAAAGAAAAATCAAGCTGGTCGTCTCGATTTGGGATCCAGGGAAAAATCTCTGTGTTTATCTATTTTATGTTTTATGCTCTCGCTATTGTTTATTTTCTGTTATAAGATTCGTGTGTAGATAATTTATGTTCAGGGTTAAAACCTACAAATATTAAAAAATTCTATGGTATACAATACATAATGACAAACATGCTCATCAAAATCAACGTCATATCTTGTCCTGTCTATCATTCGCTTCTGTATTACTCACTAGCCGCTCCTTAGTCCTTTAAAGGACAACAAAGTCGAGACTCCAGGATGGTTGCCACCTAACACTATTGCAAATCACCTTTGCTTGGTGTACATGGGTTGATCCATTCTACTCTCTAGGCTGGCCAATTCCAGAGCTCCAATCGGCCAGGATAAAAATCACTTTGGTCCATCAAAGTGTCGCACTTTCGGCACCAAACTTCACCCAATAACAGTGCAAGCAAAGTCCTTCTTGTTTGTTGCTTTAGGGCTACTTTGGGTATCCAACACACTACCCTACAATAGATCAATGACACCCAATCCAACCAGTGCAATATTTGCTCCAAAAAATATTCTTGAGCACCCAATCACGTCTCCATTGGCTCCCACATGCTGCTATAAGAATTGATCAAAAACTGGTCAACACATTGACCCAACACAAAACATAGATGTTTCTCTAAGTCTGTTTTTTTTTTTTTTTTTTGGGTTCCTAACTATGACTGGTTAGGGCACCCAACATGGTGCAACAACCCTTAAACAAGTCACCAAACAAATCATCTTTTTCTGCAGCCTAGTCAAGGTAATGTCATCCAAGTATGTGATGTTGTTCTGGGCACTTTGCAGCCCCTAACACTTCCACACGACCCTATTTTGGAGTGGCTAGGCCTGAAGCCTACCATAGAACTATGGAACCTCCTACATCCCACCCAAAACAATGTTCCTTACCACTTTTCTACCCTCAAACAAACCTGCATTTATCCTATTGAAACTTAGACTCTAATCTAGCACTTAAACCCTCAAACAACGACTCGGTCACCCTAAAATGAGCCCTAAAATAGTCCCTCTGCTTCATTTTTCTTTCCTCCTAGTTGTGGCCTTCAACAGAGGTAATCCATCTCCTCTATGAGCCTTTCTACTGCCTTGTGTTGCACCAAATGGATGAGGAAATGCCTCCTACTGACCTCTTATTTATACACATAATCAGTCTTCTCAAAACATCATACTTTGGGTTCTTACAACTATCACAAGGCTAAATAACATCAAGCCAACCTTGACACTTCTTGTGAAAACCCACACTTTGACTTCAGAAATTCATAACTTCATTTCTAGAGCTCTAATTTGATTGATATCCAAAGCGTTGGAATTGGCACACGAAGCTCTATCACCTCAAATTTTCTTATGCTCAAATTCTTCATGGTTTTGGCCCAAATCCTTATGCGTGAAAAACCCCATGCTTGGGTTCCAAACCCACACGTGACTCTTTTGGTTCTTTTCCCTCCAAACCCTGAACCCTAGGGTTTGGAGTACGTCCCAAGCTACTCAAAAATCAACAGATACCTTCGATTGAATCATACAATTTTCAAATTCTTTTAATTTACAACTAATTTTCAACAATACCATTTTTTCATGGTGTGCATGGAACAATTTGTCACATCTAAATGCTTTATGTAGTGTGATAACTTTTAAATTCATTATTAACATATTAAATCCCATTATCTATTCTTAACTTCAAAAATTTTGATATCCAACATGTAAAAAATACACTCTTAAATTTAAAATAACCCAAATGCATTTGGAGAAATCACCATTGAATATTAAGAAGTTATTGGACCTAGAAGAAAAAAAGAGGAAGAAGGACAAAACCATGAACAAACCAATTTTTAAATTATAAAGATGATATTTTAGTAATATTGTAATAATAATATGTAGATCCGTTTTTTTGTCTTTTAGTTTATGAGATGATACATTAGAGAACACGTTTCTCTATGTTTTTAATTTTCAAATATCCTAAAGGGTATATTAAAAAGTGTTTATAAAAATTGGAAATGAACAGAACTATAAATGTATATAGATAAAATAGAGGATAGATTAAAATTATATGAAAGAAATTCAAAAAAGACATTAAAATGGAAATAAATACCTTAAAGTCTAAATCATCACATCCAAGGAAAAAAATAAAGAGCTTTTTAGGCTAAAAGAAAAATGGTTTCTACCTAAAAAATGGTTCTCCAAATATAGCCAAAAAAATTATTTTGGCCTAAAAGTTTTTAGAAAGATCTCATAACTCCTTTATTTTATGTAATGATGTAGATTCAAGATCTTGATTAACAACAAAAGTGACTCGTCATAAAATATCTAATACTATGTTCAATAAATAGCTTAGCATACGGATCAAACATCTTGATGAAATAACTTAAAGAAATAGTTCAAATATTATTATACCGTTTTATATATGAATAAAACTCTTAAATAGGAAATAATCCATGGCACCAATCAATGTAGCCAATGTAGCCACTTGAGTAATATATTTATATAAAATACAATCATTTACATGGGTATATTTCAACAATTAATTATAAAAAAAAATGGTTCACACTCTCTAAATAGAAGTTATGAACAAATCAAGTTAAGATAGAAATACAATTCATTAGTATTAAGGGGAATATGAACCATTATATTAATTTATACCTAGAACATGATTATGATTGTCAAATTAATAAATACAAAAGCACACTAAAAATACGCATCTTACTTATGGACACATCGGGCCAAGTTGAACTTAACTAACTCTTAAATTTCTAAATAGTATAACAAAATAGATACATCCCATATTTATTATTCATATAATCTCATATATAGATGAGATGAAAATTTTTATTAACACCTAGATGTAGTGGAAGTTATATTGTAGTTAATGTTATTGTTGGCAACCTTTTCTAATATATAATATCATCTTTATGAATCATATAATTGAAGATTCTTGTAAATTGAGTTTAGATTGTGTTAATGAGTGAAATAGTTGTTATCTTCCCCACTTAGGTTCAAGTCTTATAAGTTGGCATGTTTAAGCTTTAGAATAGAGTAACTATATATTTCTCTTATGCAAGTATATAATGTGGGGTTGTTCTAGTAGCAACAACCTCACTTGTTCCTTCGGGCCAAGATGGAGGCCGATTTAATTCATTGGGTGATCTCTAATGCCAAAATATTTCCAAGGGAAAAATTAATTGAAGGTTTCTAAGTGCATCACTCCATGTTGTCACGTGACCCATTTTACCATTTCCATTATTTTTTGCTAGTGCATGTTGATATTTTGTGATGTAAATTTGTGTTGAACATGCCCTACATTTTATTCTATTTGGCATATAATTTACAACACATGATTAAAATGATTTTATCTCTAGGGTTGCATCACTACTATGTCAATTTTCATCATAGTTTTAACATTTTTGTGCCTTTTTGGTGTTGCTAAATACTTTTCATTCGACATGGGCATCATATTGCATGAATGTAATGTCTCATATATAAATATATAACATCATATCAATGGAATATTAGCATCATAATATTCTATTATGTAAAAAAACTTCTTGTTATGAAATTGTTGACATATCTACACACAGTTTCAACATTATTCATTTAGGGAGTTTCAATCGACCATTGATAAGAGTGTAGTCTGAAAAGCCTAATTTTATGTATCATAAGATAAATATTACGGGAATAAAATAACATGATGTGAAGAATCATAACCTAACTATAAAGGAAAATATACAAAACAAGTTCTTGTATATGCATATTTATTTATTTAGGAAATCTTACACCCTCCTTGAAACTCATGTACTCTCTTGAAAGTTTAATATAATACAATATACTAAAGAGGAAAATCCACCATTAAATACTAGTATTGTCTGATACTACCTTTCCTGGATCAATACTAAAGAGTTATTTCCTATCAACTTATTTAATTTTAAGGGGATTTATAAGATCCAGATAAGATATACTTAATGACATGTCTAAGCCTCGTCACAAAAAAATGTTTGTTGAAAAGGTAGAAATTGGGTTAGAAAAAATAATATCCTGCATGAATGTGCTTTATTCTTAAGGTGCGTTCCTAATTTCCAAACTTTAGTATATTTTGAACTGCCATAAATCCTGCTAAGTCAGTGCCCCACTATCCTTGGTATGAATGTGCATGCATTGTTAAGAGTGTTTACATGTTAATAAGAATATGAACACTATCTTAAGAATTCATACACCCTCTTAAGAACACACACACACTCTTGTAGGGTGATAATAGAAAATGACCAGGGCTTGTTGCTGACAAATTTCACTCATAGTAATGAGTTACTTTAGGTCCAACAAACCGGCCCAGGGTTTGCCCAGACAAAGGCTGTGTAAATAAGGTGTGATACAATAAAAAGAAAGAAATCCTGGAAACACAAGAAAACATAACAGAGAAGGTGAATAAGGTTACCTTTCTATCATGAGGAATCAAATTCTATTTGATGGTACCAAATTGTAGGATATCTCCCAAAGATCTGAATTCCTGGTCCCACTTTTGAATCTTTGCACACAAACGAGAAACAAAGCCACTATTTTCCTTGTAAGAAAATATAAATGCATGCATGCATATAAGCTCAAATCAAAACATGTAAACAATAAAAGAAGACATGAATAAGATGGGGAAATCTTTATCTCTTTGTATTATACCAATTGGAAGTACATAGTTGAGTCTTCAGCAACCTCTACCTGAGACACCTCCTCACGTCCAGTCACTAATATCTAGACATGTTTATGCAAGCTTATCGCAAAATTATTCCAGCAACATTTCAACATTATCACACTTTTTCCTCCTTTTGTGACTTATGGAGAGCTTGTTTATGTAAGTGTTTCTCAAGAGTGATCACATTAAATCTAGACACTTTCTTGACTGTGTCTAGGGTTTTGATCCTTATCCACTATGAGTGATCAAACGTGCCATGATCAACCTTATCCATTAAAAAATATTCTATTTTACTCCAATCCAGTAGTAGATGAGTGTTGTTAGCCCTATTTTTTTCAATTTATTGTCATACAGAGCATTGTTGGGCCTAGTGTTGCTCAGCTGGAACAAAAAGGGAGTGTTAAAGCCTTGAATTTCACCTTTCTGAAATAGGGAAAATTTTAAGGATGGAAGTTTATCTTAAAGTTTAGAAATCTTGGCGAATATTACTAGTCCCTAATATGCAAATTGTAAAGATTTTGGCGATATTTTTGTAGAAATATTTATATTTCCAATGATTTTATATTAGTAAATATAATATTTTGGCGATTTTTAAGGTAAAATAATGGTATACTAGAAAATTTGGGCGAATCATTTTAGAAAAAAATGGAAATTAGCGAATATTTTTTTTTTAAGCATGGAAAATTAGCCCCCTGCGAATATTAGACCTTGAAATTTTCCCTGTTCTGGAGCCTTCCACAAATCACATTTTGACACAGTTACTTGGAAGGTGTTTTCCCCTTCTATTGGACCCTATTGGGTGGATGTTTGAGCCCTAAAAGGTGCCTCATAATGTATGAGTTCATAAGAGAAATTTATGGATGAAATACATTACAATAAGTAGACCAATGAGTGAGGTACAAAGAAAGGCCATAAGCAAAAGACCTGCAATGGCTACAAAAGGTATAGTGACATACATTAAGAACTAAATCCTAGAGTTAGGCATACCCATACTTGGTACTAAGAGAATAGAGAATGATCATCGACACAACATACTACATAATCATGTCATCAAGGACTAGTCATGATACAATACAGATCTCTGGCACTATAACTATTAGTAGGGCTAGACACTAATGTAAGTGCCCTGAATAATAGACCACAAAGTACATAATACATTCTTAAACACAAATTGGGAAAGGAAATGGTCATGAGTGATGTTAGGCTCATGCCCCAAGGTCTTGAAATCTTCCTGATGGTATGACTCTATTACATGTGAATGAATGAGTTGATGTCAACCATGCAGGGAGACCATCTGATTACCAGGCATTGAGGTATCACATTAACATAATAAAGGGATGGAAATGATAATTAAAATGGTTCCCAAGGTACCTAAGATAGTCTACGATGTGTAAATAAATGAGCCAAGGTAGATCACACCAGAATATTAGTCAACATGGGCCAACGATGGAAATCCAATATCAACTACAAGGAAACTTGCCACTGAGGATTGCAAGCTCCAAGGTACTATGTTTTCTCTAAATATACATCCTAAATAAGGTGCTGAAGTCTTTGGGAAGATATCCATTGAAGGAGGGCCTTGATGTATCACACATCAATCAATAAAAAATTGGCACCAAGATAATGTATCTTATAAAGAAACTAAGGAAATCATGCACAACTGACACAAGGATGGCTAACAGAAAAGATACAATGATACTTGTAGATGACCAAATTTGACTAAGACTTCTCTTGAACATATAATGGCATGAAAAAATAGTAAACTTAGTAGCATAGACTGAATAATACCAAATAAACAATATGGAGACGTAGGAGGCATCGCCAAAGCCCACAGAGTGGAAGGGTATGCTCGTGTCCTTCTCAAACTATAACGAGCTTGGGAATGGAAAATATATCACTCACTAAATTTAATCTTGACTACCGAGTAGGAAAGGATGGACAAAACATGGTATTTTAAGGTAGGCTTCACAAACATGGAAATATAGGAAAAGAAGCTCGATATTTTAATTTTTTACTGAGTATGAAAAGAATACCAAAAGGGAGCTCATTATATAAAGACGAGTGGTATAATGGTATGCATCTTGTTTCGAGGTTGACAAAATTGACCTAAGAAAATCATGAAGTAGTGATGAAGTGTTTAGCAATGGAAATACACTCATTGCAGTGGTCTTTCGGAAATGTGATGATGGGTTATGAGATGGAGGCAAGGTTGATGAAAAGGCAAGAGGTCAAGTACACCTACGAGGTTAATGAGCAGAATGAAGGAAATCATCCTTATGAAAACATCTTAGCAAGAAATTTAGGACCATGAGAATAGGTGACCATAGAGCAACATGTAACAATGTGGGGACCACCTATAGGGAATTATGGCTAGAAGTAATAGAAAAAGAGAAGAATGAGGCTTAATTTTGATGCCATTGTGGGTACTAAAGAGGATATTCAAACCTATGAAATAGAAATCATAGAAATCATGTATTATTCTAGGGCACTCATGAAGGGTAGGCTCTACTACACAAGTTATGACTTGGAAAGCACAGGGTTAATACATAACCTCAAAAGGTGGGCCCTGAGGATAAGTGAAATAGTGACAGAAAAAGGTTAATAATGTAGTGACAAGATTGATTATGCCTAGTCATATATGCCAGTTTTGACTTTATACCTCAAGGAAGCATGCATGTTTGTGATTTTTTTTAATAGATTATATACACATATACAAGGTAGCATGCCCAAAGCTCTAGGAATAGTACATTTTTAGGTAGATCCCATTACAAGGCTGAGATTATTCTCGTGATAGTCAACAAGCACATATGCCCCCTTCTTTAGTACATGTTTAATAATGTAAGGACCAATCCAAAGGGGTTTTAAATTTCTCGTACCAAGTTGATAATGTCACTAGATTTAGACCAAGACTAAATTACCTTTGGAAAAAAAACGTTGAATAGACTTGTCATACTCAAGTTTGACTCATTTCTGTTGAGCTTCATTAGATAGAATAGCTTCACGACTTTGTTCATCGAGGAAAGCCAAATATAGGAGGTGTTCTTCCTTGGCCGAAGTGTTTGGGATAAGTTAAATGGAAAGTTTTAATGAGGGAATCTTGTATTCTATAGGAAACTGTTGAAGGAAAAAAATGACCTCATCAACATTTGAGAGGACCACTTGGTTAGAGCCCCAAATCAAACTTTTTTCCATTTAAATTGGTGGTTCCATCTGGTTCTATTGGGTCCAGTTACCCGCTCACCCTTCATGCTAACTTATGATGTATTTAATTATTCATCAATAAGAAGAGGTAATTGGATTTTCTCTCTTGTTGTTATCTTGTAAGAAAGAAAACCTTAAGTTGAAACAAGAGCTCAACTAAGGCACGTTAAAGTTTGATCATGTGTAAGGAGACTTATAAAATTATTTTTAAATGAAAATGCAAATTAATCTAATGTGCAATAACAAAAGAAAATCTAATGTATCCTATCTCAATTAGGACAAGATATAGATCTTACCCATTCAAGAGCAAAATTATTTAAAATAATGGGAATTTAACATGCGTTATGTGATTAATATGAAACTGCTAAATTTTTTCTAACAAATAACATTTTAAGTGTCATGCATGCTCTATTTTATAGATTATAATACTGAAAGACATAAAAAAAATAGAAAATAGTTCATACAATTCAATGACTATTAAATCTATTTTAAATAAAAAAAATTGTTGCATTTTAGACATAAATAATGCTCATATTTTTTTTTTAATGCTTACAAAACATTCTCTACGATTTTAGCTTTCCAATGAACCTTCCTAACCTTAATTTGGCTAAGTAAAACTCAAAATAAAGTTTTTCAAAACCTAAATATAAAAAACATCAAAGTACTGGAAATCTCACTATCATTAACAAGTTGTTAAAATTATGAACATTTTTATAATGTTTTTATTAATTAATTTAAATGATTTTATAAAATTTAATAAAATTTAAATTTTAAAAATATTAAAACAAATTTTAATTAGATAATATATAAATTAATAAAATAATATTTAGGCCGATAGGCCTTCTCTTTTGAAAGAGATCAAGTTTTTGTTCGTCAACATATTCATTCTCCTGATGACACATGTTTTTTCTACTTTTCACTGTACCTTGACACCTGTTTCTTTGGCCATGCGATGAGAGAAATAGACTACCAACCATAGTTACCTGTCACAGTCTTCATTTACTGGCGGAATGGTAGGCATTTCCATTTCAGTCATTTCAGTTATGGGCAAAGATATCTGGCAGAATGGTAGGCATTTTAGTCTGGCGAAAGGATAACCCTCATCTGCGCTGCTACAGGGATGAGTTAGACCGTTCAGTCTACACAGATTACTTTTACATTGGTGTGCAGAGGTCTCACTAGCTTTCTTGAAAATTGGGATTTTGGTGTGCAGAGGTCTCACTAGCTTTCTTGAAAATTGGGATTTGGCCGTTTTGAGGATCCTCGCGGGCTCTGAGGACTGGGTTGTTGTTTGTGCTGCATTTGTGTTGCAGTGGGTTGTGAGCGAGGAAGCTATTAGGCTCCCGTTTGCAGAGTATCGAATTCTTTGTGCTCAGCTTCAGTATTTGTACACCGGGCGAACCCAGGTATGTAGTTCTTTTGTTTTTTTTATTTTTTTTCCTTGCCTATGTGGTTCTTTGAATTTTTGTCATGTGGCTTCCTTCACATCTCCCCTAAGAACCAGTGAATAACCTATGAGATCGAAAATTGGTAATTGAAGTAAAGTTTGATCCCCTTTCTGGCAGCAACAGCTGCTTCTTCAAAAGTACAAGCCTTGAAACCCAAGGAAAATCACTAAGCAGGGCATTTTGTGGAGTAATTGCAATCCATGGTGACATTGAATTTAAGATCGCAGACACCAAAAATAATTTTATATATGAGGGCAGTGATTTAGATAAGCAGATTGCTAGGGTTATCAATGGTAGTAAGGCCATTCCAGTGCATCAATAGGGTCTCCGATATTTATTTTTTCGGATGGCCAAAGATTTCTTTTCTGCAGGGGAATATATTTGTGAGATTTTTGCTATTTCTTGGAAATCGCTTGGCATCCTTGCTTAAGCGCTTTCGATTTTGATGTGTGATATTGCAAGAAAATTTCATTAATTTATTCTGCAACAACGAAAACTAAGGGATTTTATATGCAGCTAAGGCGGGATTTAATTCTTTATCACCAGTCAATTTTGGTAATGAATTTATTCATTACTCTGCTGAAGGGGAAGAAAGCACAGGCAGGGTTAGCTATGATGGGGCGAGCCAAACAAAAAGTGGGAGTCCTCATAGCCAGTTCCATGAAGAAATTGAGGACTTAGAAGCCTTTCTATGCTCTGATGATGAAGAAAGTAGTACTAGGCACTCACCAAGTGAAGTAACTGGGAACAATGGACACTTGTCTTTAGAAGAAGATAATTCTGATGTAACCAGTGGTATTCTAGCCAAGAGGAGGAGAATTGACTTTATGGCAAATGGAGAACAAGCGGTTGACTACACACGTGCATCTTTCGAAGAATTTGATAACATATCCATGACAAATGAAATATACCCGTCAGTCCAGTCACCTGATATTTCTGTAGTTGACACTTTAAGCTGGGACATTGTTAACCATCCCAAGTTTTCTTCTGACATCTATGACGATAACTATAGCCAGAATCTCCTCTGTGGCTATAGTTGTCATAGTATCCACAGAGAATATAGTTCTAAAGGCAGTGGCAATGAACAGATGCAATCTGTGAAATGCCTTTTGGGACATTCAGGATCAGCCAAGAACTCAAGGAAAGGAAAGATAAAAAGAACTCTTAAGCTCCTGAAAAGTATACTTCCTGGTGGAGATTGCATGGAAACCGATATTGTTCTTGACGAGGCCATTCAGTATGTAAGGTTTCTCCAACAAAAAGTAAAAATGCTGGAAGCTAATCAGTGTAATTCATGAGTTTGCAAGTGTGTCCTCCCCTCGGTTATGATTTTCTGAAGTTTTTGGTTGAGTCCTCCAGCCTTAAGAACCCTGATATCATTGCTACCATATATAGACCTGTTGTTGGTTTCGTCCTTGTAGTCAAGCCCTTTTTTTTGGATTAAAAACTGTTGCACAACAGATAATCAAATATTTGTCATTTTAAATATCTATACTGATGGTATTTTGGGGTTAGCTTGTGGTTCAGATTTACAAGTTGGAAAAGTTTAGCCTTTCTTGTTTGATTTTGGGAGGTTTCCAAGTAACTGCAAACACTTTTAACTTCACGACTTCCTTTCATAGGCTTCGTATTTTAGTGTAGCCTTACCTTCCCAAATTTTGAGTCACATTGTTGTAGTGATATGCATAAAGGCTTTCCTACTTTCTAGACATTTGGTATTTTAGTCTCCACATTTTTATTAAGTTGTAGGCATTGCTAAGTTTCATAGCTCTAACATTATTTCTCTTGTGACAGGCGAAATATTTTCGTCAACTGCTTAAGCCCTTGAGTTTTAGGTTTCTTGACAAGGCCACAGTTGAAGATGAATTATACTACGAGTGCAAAACAACCCGTAGGAGAAAGGTTAGCCTATGCAGGCATTCTTGCAAACTTGGTGATTTACCTCACAGATGTTAAGCATGACAGCACTGCTGCTGCTGCAATGAATGTGAATGTCTGGAATTGTGTGGCATCCATGCTTCCTTTCGTTGGAGCTTTTGTTGCAGATTCATATTTGGGTCGATATTGGACCATTACCCTGTCTTCTGTCATATATTTGATGGTTAGTATTTGTCTTTTCCTTTTCAAATTGTTTCTATAAACATATTCTCAGGGTTTGTGTGGCCTTCCTTATGCAGTTTGAGAGGTAGTTATGTGGCCAAAACAATATGGGATTTGCATCTAATCTCATTCCTTTGAAACCCTGTTAAACAACTAAGGTAGACCGCAGCTAATGGTTAGTTCATACTTTTCTTTTTCTTTGACTCTTTGCTGAAGTGATTCAAGAAACATACCCTGAGTGTGCATCGAATCTCATTCCTTTGAACTCATGCTATACAGCTAGGGATTACAACATCTAGACACTGGTAAGTAATTTAGCATTAAGACTTCATTATTAAGGTTGCATTATTTAGCATTGCAAAGCTTACAGTTGTGTAACATTCCTTAACCCAGTTTACAAAAGCCAGGACAAAACCATTCTATGTCCCACCCTAATTGAATGACAGGTTCTCCTTTTTGGTAACAAACGAATTCCATCGTAGAAATCAACAACTTTACAACTAATATCTTGATACAACCCTACAATCCTGCAATAAAAAGTACTGAATTTATTTGCAAGCCAGCTTACAACATTCTAGAAAGATTTCATTGGAGATGTCGTGGGTGGGTTATCTATTCCTCCAATTTCGGTCCATTTTTAGCGATTTGACTTTTCGTGGAACAAAAGACTCGCACCTTTGTGAACTAAGCAAGACCTACTGATGATATTGTAATTTTGTGCAGGAGATTGCAGAAAAAAATTGTGTATACAGAAATGAGATTCATCACGCGGCAGGTGAGCGCACACAAATTTTACAGGACGTGGCTTCAGATCCCACACTTCCACGCACTAAAACCGTGCGATGTGTTGTGTGCAATCATGGGGAGGCTGTATTCTTCCAGGTCATTGCATTTCCTGTTGCAGTCATTTTTCTTACTGAACAACCTTTTTAAAACCGAGTTAGCTTAGAGTTCAAGACTTGTTCAGGTGAAAACGTACAAAGCATTATTCCCCTTATTTCATATTTGAAACTTTTAATGACTATATTTGCAATTTTGCACCCATAGATTAACTAATTCTGCCAATCAGCATTACATATGGATGGTAGGATTACGTACAAAAAATAAGAGTCTTGAGGAGAGTCTGGAACACTGGTATGCTAATGGAAGACTTACATGATCATTCAGTCTGTGCGGATTCTTCACATTAATAATCTTAAATTTATTGTTTTCTTGTCAAATCTGTTTTCATTCACTTTTGTCAGTTCTGTTGCCTAATTTTTGGATAGGAAAATCCATCCTCGAGCAGAAGATTGCTTCTGATCAGATTTGGCAATGTTTAATTCATCTGGAATCTCTTTCTCACAGTAATTCATATCATGCAAATTTTATGTAGTCTCTACATGTTGTTCATGAATTTTAGAAATTCTGTTTTATCCTTTTCATTTAATGCATCGAGGTTAAATACATACCTTTCTGTCATTAATAAATATGGTATTAGCATGGATATATGGATTTTTGGAATACTCTGTTATATTTGCCAATGTAATTGCAGCGTTATATATAATATTGTGTGAGATGACTAAGAAGTATCATATTTACTGTAATCAGGCTTGAGCACAAGAGAGTTGTTCATGGAAATGTGAATGTAAAGATACAGGATGTGAACAAAACTCAACCCATATATTATCAGTTAAACCATAGTCACCAAAATCTACTTTCACATTGCACAACAGTTTGTCTTCAAGAACCCTCCTAAAGATATCCATTTCTCTGCTGTTTATGGAGTTCATAAATATAGGCACATAACACGTTGAGTTTTAGCATTCATATAAGAAGTTGAATTGAGATCAAGATCTCCTAACTGGAGAGGCATGTAGTGTGTCACCATTCTTTACTGACATTTTTATTGAATGTATGTCATCATAATAGTTATTTGAACTTTTTGCAGTATTGGGTGCTGAACAGTAGGATGTGATTTTTTCTCTTTCTATGCCTATTTGTTTATGATATTCTTCTTGTATGATGCTTTACTGATTTTTGGCTATCCCAGCATGCCAATCAAATGCTAACACTTAGCATGTTGTCCATCAAAAGCATTCCCAGTTACAAAAGTGATTCAGTTATATTGCATATTATCCATCAAAAGAATTCCCAGTTACAGAAAGGATTCAGTTAGATTGATGTGTGGTGTCGTGAGTGGAAAGTAAAAATAGAAATTGACGATTGGTGCTATATTTTTGTATTTGTTGTGGTCAAACGCTTGAAGGACGTGGCTGTCAACAAGAGGAATTTCAGTGAAAACCAGGTCCATTTTTGATAGCCATGGAAATCATACTGTTGAGGTATGTCGTGGGTTCAGTCCTTCATACTCGTTTAGATGTAGCTCCAACGCTGGTAAATCATTATTTTTTTGTTGATTTGTTGAAAATATGATGCTGGTATTAGCAGTCTGTATTTATATTGGAACCATGGGAATGGCTTGCTATTCTGTCTACCCCATTAAGGGTTCACTAATGAACGGGGTTTTGGTATTTATAGTGTTGATGGAATTGTTGTGTTTCTGATGTTGGTTCTTGTTGTTGCGGCTTAGACTCAATTGAAATGTTGTTTTTCACATTTGTTAATAACCATACAGTGGTTTGGGGGTTTTGATACATAGCCTAAGGTTTTTTCTTTAAACCTCTGTAAATATATCCATCCCAGATTTCTCTGAGTCCATTAAGCCAGTGTTGATTCTTTAAAATGTCCATGGAATTCATTTGTTGTGTAGATTGACAATGCCACCCATTGATACCTAATTGAAGAGTTTTTTATTAAGCCCTTGTAAATCTATCTGTGCCAGATTCCTTGAAGAGTCCACTTGTTTGCATCTCAACTCTTTATGATCTTTCTAACGTCCATTTTTTGTGTAGATTGACAGTGGCACCCAATTACCTATAGTGCAACACTTCCTCCTAGAGTTTTATAATTAAAAAAACCACAATGTTCCAGGAAATTTCATAATTAAGCTATTTAATGACACAGTTAAAATCTCGCATTAGATTAAAGTCTAGTCAAATTTGATTGTTAATTTACATTCAATGTGATTATATCATAACCCTTATGCCTGGTGTGGAACTAATGAGCCCAAGACAAAATTCCCAGCCTGCAGCAAAGCTATTGTGCCTAATATGAGCAAGTATTCTCTTGGTGGGCCCTTCCTGCTTTCCATGGCACTTATAGCATACATCTTACCTTCCAGGCATATTCTAATATTTGTGATATTGAAGCTAAACCCATAGCCTTACTGTTGTATCAATTTTACACCTGTTTGTTTCCTGGCTTTTCTATAGTTTCACATGGTATCGTAGTCATGGTTGTGGCTAGAAATTTCCTATCTTCCATTTACCTGTAGGATTACTGTGCATTCTTCTGATGGAAACACATTTGATATCTCAAAATGTCCCTTTCTATCTTTTATTTATTCTATATAGCTTGGATAACTCTGTGAGAATCAGTTTAGAACCAGGTATTCAGATTCACATTCTTAGTTTAATGTATAAACATGTATGATTATGAAAAATCATTCATAGCAACTATTGCTTTCAACCAAGTTGATCAATCATATGAGCTTCATTATTGCAGAATCTTTTGCTCTCTTTTAACTTAGAAATCTGAGCTATGAAAGCAGGTTGAAACCCTGTAAATACATTTGTTGGGCTATATCGTTCTCAACCAAAGTAGAATGCTTTTGACGATTGGTTCTGTATTTCTCTATAGTTGTTAGACATTTTCATGTTGCCATAACCATTTTAGTTTCATTCCTCTTGGTCAGAGAAATTGATCCTTCACTTTTTTTTTTCTTTTTGGACCTTGAGATCGTAAGTCTCAAGACTCTCTGCAACCATGTTCTTACCATGATTTGGGAGATCCACACCAGCTGTTCTGAGAATCCCTGAATGATCTCAGGCACAAATGCTCTGGTCATACTTCAAACCATCCTCTCTCTTAAATTCAGATCCAAACTTCTCAAGAAAGAGCGTGAACGGTGAGAAATCATTTGCTTATCTTTGCATGCCATACTCCTATTGGTGTTGGCCCATTGCAATAGTGTCACACAAACTTATGTCTTTGAAAACTAAGCATTTCAGATTTGAAGGCACAGTGACATGGTAGTCTTTATAGAGAATTGAATAAGAGCACATATATGTTTGATTGTCATTAAATATTATAGCTTTTATGTCCATCAAGCTAGGATTAAAAATTAAGACTTTGGATTTATGATGTATATATAATCGATTTTGTCTTGAAACCTGAATTTAGTGAATATCTAAATTTTAAAATGAATTGAAATACGAATATGTGGTGTCATTGATTTTATTCTCTAACATTTTTGTGATTTATTGTGAGAATTTTTTTTAGCATTCAGAAGTTGTTTCATAGCCAATTGAATCTGTTTATTACCATGGATTTGGCAATGGTTTTTAGCTTTCTTAAGCATATGGTGTCTAATGATTAAAAAAATGTAGACCAATGGACTGACTTTCTGACCAATTTGCAGACACCCATTTTATGCCAAAGCAGCTTGCTGTCATGCATGTTTCAGATCTCTACGCCTTGTTAGGCATCTTGAGCTAAAGGGCGCTGAACTGCTACAAAGGTTTCCTCAACCCTTTTTATCTTTACATCTAAGATTTGAACCTGACATGATAGCTTACAATAGATGTGAGTATATCTTCTCTTCTAGACAAGGAAAGCATGATGGGATTGCCTGGCAATAGCAGAGCTGCATTGGACTACTATATATCCATCAACAGTGAGGCATACATTGGAACATATTTTGGGAACATGGAAAATATGGTAGCTGCAATGAGAGCTTTGAGTGGGCAACCAAACACAATTTTTCTCAAAAGGAGAGCTTTTGCAGAAGCTGTTTCTCAAGGTCTCAATGGAGTGAGGCTGGTAGATTATTTGTGGGAGCTCACAGGGATGCTTTAGTTGATGGAAGAGGATATGCTCTACCTGATTGCTTTTGCATGTCCAACATTACAGATTCACATTAATTGTGATGATAATTTAGTTATATGCTATCTCCATATTTCATGCTTTCAGAAATCTGATTTCATCTTCGGAGTGGATCTTCGACATGGGATATTTCTGTTCTTTTTTTAAAGTTTGTTGCCAGATTTTTACATTGGTTTTGTTAGTTGGAGAGGGGAAGGGAACCACAGCATGTAAAAATTATGTTGCTTATGATCATTTTCTGATCATTTCGCAGCAAAGGAATATAAAATTTTAGTGGCTACCACTTTATTCAATTTATGTTTTCTGATGGTCTATAAATTTTTACTACACTGTCTTATCCATCTGGGTCAGGTGTGTAAGTAACAACAAATTTTAGCCTCTTACCTATTTCTAAATGAAATAGAGTTTTTGAATAGAATACCACTTTGTCCTGTCGATCATGCTGTGTCTCAGGCATAAACACCTTCCATTCAGTCTGTGTGTGTATAATGTCAAATTAACACCATGTTTTAAGCTTTGACAACATTGGGATGGATAATCTTATATGCTACAAAAAATTTGTGCAAAAATATACAAAATCTCCTTCATCTCAAAAACTACAATTACTTCAAATTAATAATTCACAAACAATACTCCTATCGGCCTCTCCTTGCACCTTCTGGGGCAACTGCTAGTTTATAAAATAAAAAATGAACAAGTAATAAAACAAGCCTATTTAAGTTTCAATATCGAGTTAAAAAAATCATGGTTATATTATATATTGGGAATATGGAGGAGGCGCACGTGAGAGTAGGGCCTCTTTCCCATGATTTAAACCCATATAAAAGTCCCTTGTACCATACATTCAATTCAAAGCTCCTCGTATTAAACTTTCTAGGCTTCCACGAATTTCGGGAGATATGAAATATGAGAATAAAACCTTTTTGGATGCTATAAGTGGGATGATATCATGAAACAAATTTTTTATTTTATTTTATTCAATATTTACCATGTATAGTTATATTATATAGTTTTACTATATATACAAATTCTCGATTATCTAGGCTAGTTGAATAAAAAATTAAATAAAAAATTAATAATTAATCAGAAAATAATTAAAAAATTAAAAATAATATTTACAAATTAATTAACCTAATTAATTGAAATTAATTAAATAATTATTTTAAATGCTTATATTTATGTATAAATATTAGTTAAATTATAAAATAAGATAAAATACAATTTTTACATATTTAAGCTTACACGATGAAAACCAACTAAACTTTGAACAAGCACAATTTTCAAACCATAAGTTTAATTTAATGAAATTTGAGTCATTGGGATGGTGGTGAGAAACCACACATGATAAAGAGATCAAAGAAAAAATCCGAGAAAAATGAATGGCCCCAAAAATTAACAAAATCAAAACATGAAAGGAGTGATATGATTGAAAGCTGCATAGAGGATCCCCATATATTTTGTAATTTTTTTTTTGGGAGGTTGTGACAACAATAATGATGACAGACGGGGAAGAAGTAATTATTTCTGGTTAAAATAATAGGACAAAATTTACCAAAAAATTGAAAAGAAAGATTTCCAAAGTTTTCTTACACATAAAATCATTCCCAAAGGTCTCATGCACATAAGAAAAAATCAAAATAAAATAAACCCTTAAAGATGAAAGTACTTGAATGTTCCAATCTCAATGCAATGAATCCAAATATAGGGAATATTCATTTTTTTGAGTCCTCTTCATCATTGGATAATAAATATAGCTACGGGTTGTTAAATATTAGAATGCATTTATTAGTTATGAAATTACCTCTTTTCTCCCGACGTTGCTTCATTTCCAACAGACCTATTCAGTACCCTAATGGAGATATATCAGTATCATGTATGCATGGACCTGCTGCCAACAAGTATGTCCAATACTATGGTGACTTTGCTCATAATTCCCACACATATGTGCTTTCAACTCTCTTTTACCACCCTTTTGATAAACTTTATTTAGAGAATTTCTTTTAGCAATCGGCTGAAGAGGGTGGAGTGGCACAATTTTTTTTTGCTCAAGGCAATAGATGTGATACTATTTATCTTTGACCCCACTATTCCTCTCTTCATTTACTGAAGTAGAGTATTTTATATGTGGAGGGCTATGTGAGGGATTAAAAGCAAAGAATAGAGACAATTCATTCCTTTATAAACATGAGCTTACACCACATGACTAAAATCTCAATGTTCCCCACGGTTGATGGTTAATACATAAGAAAATTGAAAACTTAATATGGATGACCTTTGGGTAAATAAAATCCTATTGTAAAGGGAGAGTAAAGATTTCCCATGTATGCCAACCAATGACGGGTAAGAAAAATTCTCCAATATAAATCTTGGTAATATCACCAAAACCAATCTAAAGAAAAAGTGAAATCTACAAACTTCAAAAATTACAAAGAAGAAATGAAATGAAAACTAAAATAAAAAGTTGAATGAAAAGCCGAAATTGAAAGAAATCCTCAACAAGACGATTTATTAAAATATTCTCAATGAAAGAAGAAGTATGAGGGAAGAATATATGTTTTATTAAGTTGATATTGTGATGAATTACATCTCCTAGGGTTATAGGTAATTAGGATTTTAATTCAAACAAAGACTAGAGAGCAGTTATGAGATAAAATGAAGTCAAATAAGGTGTCCCTCCCTCTTGCAAATTTTCTTGTTTCAAAATTAGGCCTGCATGGAAAACATCTTAATGATTTTCTAATAAGAATAAGGCTTATGAAAAAATAAAATAGAGGTCGAGAGACTCCCATATTTAGCTTATTTGCAATTTTACCAACATCACAACTACTTTGCATAATGTAAAAACAAGAAAAACGAGGAGAATGAATTCAACATTTTAGGCCACAAGGTTGTTAAATATTCAAAGGTATTCTCGAAGACTTGCAAGAGAAGAGCTTTGTATAAAAATAAATAAAAATCAAGGTTGAAACAAAAAGCAAAAGGAAAATTTTAACATACAAAAGTGAGCATATGAGACTTTGTTTGAAGAATTTTGTTATGATTTACTAGAAATATCTTGATTTTCTCGAAAAAGAAGTAAATTCTTCTTTTTATTAAGATTAAAAGTGAAGAAGTAGCATTTTAATGTAGTTTTCATGTGCCCAATATCATCAATTTGTTGCATCTAAACTAGAGCAAGCATTAAGCCGAAATAAATAGTTCTTATTCAAGGCATCATTAAGAAATAAAAAACATCAGAAAATGAAACAATGAGAACATGTCAAAAAGTACTCCGATTTGAATTGCAGCCACGATTATTCTCTTTGTTTCTTATGATTTTATATCAACTCCAATGTTTTCATAAAATCCTATGAAATCAAAACCAAAGTCCCAACCTATACAACATTTATGTATATATATGGAAAGAACTTGAAACTTTTGGTAGTGTAAATTATAATGGAGAAATATATAAATATAATCAAAACACCCAAATAAAAGATAAAATAACCACCAACCCAACCTAGCTATGGGTGAAAATGCGAAGATGGGTAAGACTTTTGTGAGAATTTGGGGCGGAAATTTTTTTTCCTCCATAGTTCGGCTGAACTCTTGTCATAGTTCACCCGAAAAATTCAGGAGTTCAACCAAACTATTGAATTTAGTTTGGCCGAACTTCGTTTGCCATTTACATTGACGACGTACTGACGGCAATGGAAAACAAATTTTTCGCCTGAGTTTGGAAAACCGTCAAAGAAATTTTAGCCGAACTAGTATTTTATAAATATATTTTCTGCAACATGTTCCAGGTTTCTTTTCACATTTATTTCGCACTCAGGACTATCCCTCTAATTCTCGCGTGCTCAGTTTTGTCCCGCTGTTTCTCGTGCACTCAGTTCTGTCCCGCTGATTCACTGTTGTCTTGCGCGCTTAGTTCTGTCCCGCTGATTCGCCGCTGTCTCACGCACTCATTTATGTTCCGCTGATTTGTTGTTGTCCTACGCACTCATTTATGTCCCGCTGATTTGCTGTTGTCCCGCGTGCTCATTTCTGTCTCGCTGATTTGCTACTGTCATCGCAAATTAAGTTCATTTTCTATGCGCCGTGCTGAGGAGGTAAGATATTTCATATTTTAAATTTCTGTAATTTTTTTTCTTGTTTTTTTTTTAAATTTGGTTTTAATCTGATTTTTTTTTACAGAGGTCTTCCACGACGTCTTTAGGGATTGTTGTCTTCAGTGTCTTCAGGGATCATTATCTTCAGCGTCCTCTTCTGCGAATTTCCAGGTACATTTAACATTCTCCCTGTTATCCTGTAGGGAATTTATGCAGAAGAGAAATCATGTTCTGAACAAGTGTATTCTCCCTGTCAACAACACTTGCTGATATATTCTTACTTTATACAACACTAAGCTTAGACCATTCATTTTTATTACCTTTAGAAGCAAGCCTACTTTAGGAATGAATGTTGGTTGGACAGGTGCAAACCAGCTCAGTCTTCCCGTTGACTGTAAAACCTTTAGGCTGCTTCATATATATTTATTATGAAAGATCACAATAAACCTCAGTTTAGCATGAATTTGGCCATTCAAACACACATCCATTGACCACCAACCATCGAAACATGTATCTGATTATGAACGAATTACTAGATATCCAGCGAGAACGTCATTACATATATCATTCCTCACCCATATGAATGAGAGAGGCCCAGTAAGGAACAGCAAAGAACCAATGAATCAGTCTAAATGTATACACTTTTTTGGCTCTCTTCTTTTTGGAAATGTCTTGATAGGAATGTCAATTACTACAAATTTGTAATAGAGTTTAATAAGGATAAGACTGTTAATCACTACAACTTTGTAATAGAGTTTAATAAGGATAAGATTGTATATTACTACTATCTCTTTAAACTGTATACGTTTTTTTGGCTCTCTGCTTTTTGGAAATGTGTTGATAAGACTGTCAATTACTACAGCTTTGTAATAGAGTTTAATAAGGATAAGACTGTCAATTACTACAACTTTGTAATAGATTTTAATAAGGATAAGACTGTCTATTACTACTATCTCTTTAAACTGTCTCTGCTTTTTTTGGCTCTCTGATTTATGTACAAAGATTCATTCCATATTATTCATAGATCAAATATCATTTAAATACAAGATTTATCGTAATGTACAATGAATCATTCCATATTGATTTTTAGATTTAGGAGGAGCTGATTTATCATAATGTACAATGACTCATTCCATATTCATTTTTAGATTCAGGAGGAGCTTTTGAGAATGTTATGATAATGACAATACATAATGAGCTAGAATCATCTTCAACATCTATTAATTAGATATGAAAATTTATAATACTACTGTGTACATTTCAGAATACTTTGGAACATGTTTATATAAATTATATATACATATATGTACTTTTTTTTCATAAATATTTTCATTAAAAAATGAACCCTTTAAATGATGAACCTAGTTAATGTTGCTTCTTCATGAAGAAGACTACTTGATCTTTCAATTTGAATTTGATCATGTTCCTTTGTTATGCTTCTTGACTACTTCAAATTATTTCCACAATCATATGCTTCTTGTTACTCTTTTTATTTCTTCCTTATATTGTATTCTCCCCCTTAGATATTGTGTACTCTCCCACATAGATATTGCACTCAATTTCATAGGCTCTTCTTTTGAAGTCAAATAAGTCAGAATAATTTACAAGAACTATCCCTGATTTGTTTCTCACATATTCAAATGGTTCTCTAATAAGATAATTTACAAGAAATATCCCCAATTTGTTTCTCACATATTTAAATGCTTCTCTAACAAGAGGCTTTGTGGGTATGTATTCCATCTTCACTATTTTCTCAAAGACTTGTTGTGTGAGGAAGTGGTACTTTATGATGATATGTTTAGTGATTGAAGGAAGTAGAATATTTAATTTTTGAAATTATTATTACACTTGTATTGAAACACTTAATATATATAATATATATATAGGTTCCCTGAAATTTACCTTAATATCTTGTAGAGCCCATTTCATCCAAAACACTAAAAAAGAAGTAACTACTATGTATTCCACTTCTACTCTAGATAGAGAAAGTAATGACTCTTTCTTACTTAACCATTAAACTAAAGGCTCTTCCTAAGTAGAATTATACATTGTCCACTTGTACTTTTCATGTCATCCACACAAGCCTAGTTGAATCTCTATATGTTGTCAATGTAAATTTCTCACATTTTGGGTACTATAGTCCATTGTTTGTAGTCTCTTTCAAGTATCTTAATATCTGTTTGTTGGTAATATATGACTTTCTCACCTTTTGGGTACTATATTCCATTGTTTGTATTCTCTTTCAAGTATATTAATATTTATTTCTTGGAAATAGATGACTCTATTTAGTTTTTGATTGAAATATTCCAACTAATATAAATTCCAAAATTATATCTAGTCTTTAAACCTTGTTATGTATATCAAGCTTCCTATCATATAGATGTAAAGGTCATGATCAATAGATCACCTCATTCGTCATCCATCATCTGCACATAACTTGCATCCAATTGATATGGAGATTCAATTAGGTCATTCATCATCCATCATCTGCACATGACTTGAATTCCAAAATTATATCTAGTCTAAACCTTGTTTTGTATATCAAGCTTCCTCTCATATATATGTAAAGGTTATGATCAACATCACCTCATTCATCATCCATCATCCACACATAACTTGCATCCAATTGATATGGATATTCACTTAGGTCATTCATCATCCATCATATGCACATAACTTGAATTCCAAAATTATATCTATTCTAAACCTTGTTATGTATATCAAGCTTCCTATCATATAGATGTAAAGGTTATGATCAACATCACCTCATTCATCATCCATCATCTTCACATAACTTGCATCGAATTGAGATGGAGATTCACTTAGTTCATTCATAATCCATCATTTGCACGTAACTTGCATGTTATGTGCATCCAATTGATATTCAACATGTATATAGTATTTAGAAACAAAAAGTAATTTGATACAAAACATAGGTTTTAACCAATTATATAGTTTTTCAGTTTCATATCCATGGTCTCAAACAATGAGAGAGAAAAAACCTTTTATATTCAACATGTAAAACACAAATTAGACATAAAATATTCCCATTGAAACCAAAAGTGATTTGATACAAAACATAGGTTTTAACCTAATCTAGTAAATGCCCCTACATTCAATTTATAGAATAGATCTAAGTAGAAGTTTTTCATTTTCATATCCATGGTAGTTCTATAGGCAGAGTCTGTAAAGGGCCAGGTAGTCTCTAGATCTCATCTTTTATGAAAGGTGACATATCTAGTAAATTCCCCTACAGTCAATCTCTGGAATAGATCTAAATGCCCCTACAGTAAATTCCCCTATAGTCAACATGTATATAGTATTTAGAAACAAAAAGTATTTTGATACAAAACATAGGTTTTAACCAAGTATATAGTTTTTGATTTTCATATCCATGGTCTCACACAATGAGAGAGAAAAAACCTTTTATATCTAATGTCTGTAAAACATAAATTAGCCATATCTCTAGAATAGATCTAAATAGAAGTTTTTCATTTTCATATCCATGGTCTCAAACAATGAGAGAGAGAAAAACCTTTTATATTCAACATGTAAAACAAAAATTAGCCATAAAATTTTCCTATTGAATCCATAAGTGATTTGATACAAAACATAGGTTTTAACCTAAGAGTAAATGCCCCTACAAGTCAATCAATCTCTTGAATAGTTTTAAATATAGAAGTTTTTCATTTTCATATCCATGGTCTCAAACAATGAGAGAAAAAAACTTTTATATTCAATGTATGTAGAATAGAAATTAGCCATATCTCTAGAATAGATCTAAATCGAAGTTTTTCATTTTCATATCCATGGTCTCAAACAATGAGAGAGAAAAAAACCTTTTATATTCAACATGTAAAACACAAATTAGCCATAAAATTTTCCCATTGAAAGGATAAGTGATTTGATACAAAACATAGTTTTTAACATAAGAGTAAATGCCCCTATGTAAGTCAATCAATCTCTCGAATAGTTTTAAATATATAAGTTTTTCATTTTCATATCCATGGTCTCAAACAATGAGAGAAAAAACCATTTATATTCAATGTATGTAAAACAAAAATTAGCCATATCTCTAGAATAGATCTAAATAGAAGTTTTTCATTTTCATATTCATGGTCTCAAACAATGAGAGAGAAAAAAACCTTTTATATTCAACATGTAAAACACAAATTAGCCATAAAATTTTCCCATTGAAACCATAAGTGATTTGATACCAAACATAGGTTTTAACATAAGAGTAAATGCCCCTATGTAAGTCAATCAATCTCTTGAATAGTTTTAAATATAGAAGTTTTTCATTTTCATATCCATGGTCTCAAACAATGAGAGAAAAAACCTTTTATATTCAATGTATGTAAATCACAAATTAGCCATATCTCTAGAATAGATCTAAATAAAAGTTTTTCTTTTTCATATCCATGGTCTCAAACAATGAGAGAGAAAAAAAACCTTTTATATTCAACATGTAAAACACAAATTAGACATAAAAGTTTCCCATTGAAACCATAAGTGATTTGATACAAAACATAGGTTTTAGCCTAAGAGTAAATGCCCCTACAAGTCAATCAATCTCTCGAATAGTTTTAAATATAGAAGTTTTTCATTTTCATATCCATGGTTAAAAACAATGAGAGAAAAAACCTTTTATATTCAATGTATGTAAAACACAAATTATCCATATCTCTAGAATAGATCTAAATAGAATTTTTTCATTTTCATATCCATGGTCTCAAACAATGGGAGAGAAAAAAACCTTTTATATTCAACATGTAAAACACAAATTAGCCATAAAATTTTCCCATTGAAACCATAAGTGATTTGATACAAAACATAGGTTTTAACCTAAGAGTAAATGCTTCTACATGTCAATCAATCTCTCGAATAGTTTTAAATATAGAAGTTTTTCATTTTCATATCCATGGTCTCAAACAATGAGAGTAAAAACCTTTTATATTTAATGTATGTAAAACAAAATTTAGCCATATCTCTAGAATAGATCTAAAAAGAAGTTTTTCATTTTCATATCCATGGTCTCAAACAATGGAGAGAAAAAAACCTTTTATATTCAACATGTAAAACACAAATTAGCCATAAACGTTTCCCATTGAAACCATAGGTGATTTGATACAAAACATAGGTTTTAACCTAAGAGTAAATGCCCCTACAAGTCAATCAATCTCTCAAATAGTTTTAAATATAGAAGTTTTTCATTTTCATATCCATGGTCTCAAATAATGAGAGAAAAAACCTTTTATATTCAATGTATGTAAAACACAAATTAGCCATATCTCTAGAATAGATCTAAATAGAAGTTTTTCATTTTCATATCCATGGTCTCAAACAATGAGAGAGAAAAGAACCTTTTATATTCGATATGTAAAACACAAATTAGCCATAAAAGTTTCCCATTGAAACCATAAGTGATTTGATGCAAAACATAGGTTTTAACCTAAGAGTAAATGCCCCTACAAGTCAATCAATCTCTCGAATAGTTTTAAACATAGAAGTTTTTCATTTTCATATCCATGGTCTCAAACAATGAGAGAAAAAACATTTTATATTAAATGTATGTAAAACACAAATTAGCCATATCTCTATAATAGATCTGAATAGGAGTTTTTCATTTTCATATCCATGGTCTCTAACAATGAGAGAGAAAAAAACCTTTTATATTCAACATGTAAAACAGAAATTAGCCATAAAAGTTTCCCATTGAATCCATAAGTGATTTGATACAAAACATAGGTTTTAGCCTAAGAGTAAATGCCCCTACAATTCAATCAATCTCTCGAATAGTTTTAAATATAGAAGTTTTTCATTTTCATATCCATGGTCTCAAGCAATGAGAGAAAAAACCTTTTATATTCAATGTATGTAAAACACAAATTATCCATATCTCTAGAATAGATCTAAATAGAAGTTTTTCATTTTCATATCCATGGTCTCAAACAATGGGAGAGAAAAAAACCTTTTATATTCAACATGTAAAACACAAATTGGCCATAAAATTTTCCCATTGAAACCATAAGTGATTTGATACAAAACATAGGTTTTAGCATAAGAGTAAATGCCCCTACAATTCAATCAATCTCTCGAATAGTTTTAAATATAGAATTTTTTCATTTTGATATCCATGGTCTCAAACAATAAGAGAGAAAAAAAACCTTTTATATTCAACATGTAAAACACAAATTAGTCATAGAAGTTTCCCATTGAAACCATAAGTGATTTGATACAAAACATAGGTTTTAACCTAAGAGTAAATGCCCCTACAAGTCAATCAATCTCTCGAATATTTTTAAATATATAATTTTTTCATTTTCATATCCATGGTCTCAAACAATGAGAGAAAAACCCTTTTATATTCAATGTATGTAAAACACAAATTAGCCATATCTCTAGAATAGATCTAAATAGAAGTTTTTCATTTTCATATCCATGGTCTCAAAAAATGAGAGAGAAAAAAACCTTTTATATTCAACATGTAAAACACAAATTAGCCATAAAAGTTTCCCATTGAAACCATAAGTGATTTGATACAAAAAATAGGTTTTAACATGAGAGTAAATGCCCCTACAAGTCAATCAATCTCTCAAATATTTTTAAATATAGAAGTTTTTCATTTTAATATCCATGGTCTCAAACAATGAGAGAAAAAACCTTTTATATTCAATGTATGTAAAACAAAAATTAGCCATATCTCTAGAATATATCTAAATAGAAGTTTTTCATTTTCATATCCATGGTCTCAAACAATGACAGAGAAAATAACATTTTATATTCAACATGTAAAACACTTGAATTAGCCATGAAAGTTTCCCATTGAAACCATAAGTGATTTTATACAAAACATAGGTTTTAACCTAAGAGTAAATGCCCCTATAGTCAATCTCTGGAATATTTTTAAATAGAAGTTTTTCATTTTCATATCCATGGTCTCAAATAATGAGAGAAAAAACCTTTTATATTCAATTTATGTAAAACGCAAATTAGCCATATCTCTAGAATAGATCTAAATAGAAGTTTTTCATTTTCATATCCATGGTCTCAAACAATGAGAGTGAAAAAAACCTTTTATATTCAACATGTAAAACACTTGAATTAGACATAAAAGTTTCCCATTGAAACCATAAGTGATTTGATACAAAACATAGGTTTTAACCTAAGAGTAAATGCCCCTACAAGTCAATCAATCTCTTGAATAGTTTTAAATATAGAAGTTTTTCATTTTCATATCCATGGACTCAAACAATGAGAGAAAAAAACTTTTATATTCGATGTATGTAAAACAAAAATTAGCCATATCTCTAGAATAGATCTAAATAGAAGTTTTTCATTTTGATATCCATGGTCTCAAACAATGAGAGAGAAAAAAACCTTTTATATTCAATGTGTATATAACTTATTTAGAAACAAAAAGTAATTTAATACAAAACATAGGTTTTCACCAATTATATAGGTTTTCATTTTCATATCCATGGTCTCAAACAATGAGATAGAAAAAAACCTTTTATATTCAACATGTAAAACACAAATTAGCCATAAATGTTTCCCATTGAAACCAAAAGTAATTTGATACAAAACATAGGTTTTAACCTAATCTTGTAAATGCCCCTACATTCAATTTATAGAATAGATCTAATTATAAGTTTTTCATTTTCATATCCATGGTAGTTCTATAGGCAGAGTCTGTAAAGGGCCAGGTAGCTTCTAGATCTCATGTTTTATGAAAGGTGACATATCTAGTAAATGCTCCTACAGTCAGTCTTTGGAATAGATCTAAATTCCCCTACAGTCAACATGTATATAGTATTTAGAAAGAAAAAGTAATTTGATACGAAACAAAGGTTTTAACCAATTATATAGTTTTTCATTTTCATATCCATCGTCTCAAACAATGAGAGAGAAAAATCTTTTTATATTCAACATGTAAAGCAAAAATTAGCCATAAAATTTTCCCATTGAAACCAAAAGTGATTTGATACAAAACATATAGGTTTTAACCTAATCTAGTAAATGCCCCTACATTCAATCTTAGGAATATATCTAATTAGAAGTTTTTCATTTTCATATCCATGGTAGGTCTATAGGCAGAGTCTGTAAAGGGCCAGGTAGCCTCTAGATCTCATCTTTTATGAAAGGTGACATATCTAGAAAATGCCCCTACAGTCAATCTCTGGAATAGATCTGAATGCCCCTACAGTCAACATGTATATAGTATTTAGAAACAAAAATTAATTTGATACAAAACATAGGTTTTAACCAAGTATATAGTTTTTCATTTTCATATCCATGGTCTCAAATAATGAGAGAGAAAAAACCTTTTATATTCAACATGTAAAAGAAAAATTAGCCATAAAAGTTTCCCATTGAAACCAAAAGTTATTTGATACAAAACATATAGGTTTTAACCCAATAGTAAATGCCCCTACATTCAATCTCTATAATAGATCCAATTAGAAGTTTTTCATTTTCATATCCATGGTATTTCTATAGGCAGAGTCTGTAAAACGCTAGGTAGCCTCTGGATCTCATCTTTTATGAAAGGTGACATATCTAGTAAATTCCCCTACATTCAATATCTGGAATAGATCTAAATATAAGTTTTTCATTTCTCCCATGCATTCGCAATAAATGTCAATTTAATATATATATTTTTATTGAATTTGTTTTTTTTTCTAGGGATAAGAGAACCATTAAATATGGTTGAAAAATGGAAATTATGCATAGAAGTTTCTTACTATCCCAATCCAGGGAATGTAGTGATTACATATGTGCTTTCCAATATTGCGACTAGAAAAGTCGTCCAATGAAAATGAATATACCAGCAAGAACAACAAACAACGAGGCATATTATGTTGGATTGATAGAAGGCTTGGGAACAACAATGGAGTATGGATCAAATGGAATTGTCTTTTTCACCAATTCTGAACTTGTGTGAAACCAGATGAATGGAATATACCAAGTTAAGGAGAGACTAAAAGAGCTGCATGGAATAGAAAACAATATTGTTATCCAATTTCAATTTTTTAGTATAAGGCATTGTACAAATGTGAATAAGATGTTTGTTGATTTATTGTGTGGGGCAATGCAAATTTAGGATTCATCTATCAAAAACTAATAGATGAATTATAATTAAATGGGGCAATGCCAATGCAAGATTAATCTCTAAAAAATGAATTAGTTTTGATACACTCTTCTTCAAAAATTCAAGATTCATCTCTCAAAGATGAATTAGTTTTGAGATGCTCTTCTTCAAAAATTCAAGATTCATCTCTCAAAGTTGAATTAGTGTTGAGACGCTCTCCTTCAAAATTTATTGATCAACATTGTAACATATCTTGGATATGTGTGTATTGTGTACTTATAAATATGTCTTTTTTAATGACCATGTGCCTTTTTCAATTATATACCAAGTGTGCTCCCACCACACCATGTAAATCGCAACTTGGTTAACTTCACATTTGCAACAAGTGGTGAACTTCACATATTTATGAAATTAAAATGTGGGGACTTCAACAAAAGTTTGTTTAAATGGAGTTTCACTTCTTTTTTAATGACAATGTGTTTTTTAAAATTTTCTACCAAGTGTGCTCCCACCATGTAAAACACAATTTCTTGAACTTACCATTTTTATAACTTTGTTTTTGCTTAAATTGAGTTTCACACATTAATTAGTGCTTTGAAAGTTGTGTTTTACATAATTTGTTTACACTAAATTAAACATTAATTTTTTGAAATTTATTTTGAATTTAATTTAAATTAGTTATTTAAAAAATTAATTGTAAATGTCCACCGTAGATATATATATCATGGAGGATGAATGACGAAGATCAACAGAATCCCATATCTCTACGAGAGGGGGGGATCAGGGATCGAGATTGAGAGCCATTCATGGTAAATTTAAATATAATCTTAAATATCCATACATGTGTGTACATATGGAATTGATTTTTTATCAACTTTGTGAGTTAAAATTAGTTGTGAATAAGTTTCATTTTTTATTTTTTAGGAGCTAATAAGAAGAGAAGGGTCTCTACTCCAGCCATGGATGCCCATGTTTCACCCAGTCGTGGTATGGTTTTAACACAATTTAATCAATGAATATGTACACATGTATTTATATGTATACATGTATTTTTCAATTGATTTTAAATTCGTATTTGTTTATGAAGCTTCTCTCTCCTCTCGAAAGGTTGGTGGTGGTTCAATTCCCCTTAGAGGGTCATCAATAAGTGGTAGCAGGTTGCGTGAAGGTGGTGATATTTATTCTTTCGGAGGCCAATCAATGGCTAGTGGTGCTGGTTCTCAGCAGGGTCGTTCTGGTTCTTAACAGTTTCAGGGTGGAGAAGATGCTATCCAACCACATCGAGGTTGCCATCAATTTCAATATTTTTTTCATTGAATTTGTACAAATTTGTTTACATGTGTTTTTTCTAATATACAAAATTATATATATATTGATGCAGAGGTTGAAAATGTTCCAAATATTGCTCAAAATAGATGCAGGGAAAAATGCTACATTCAAGAAGAAGGTTGTCTACCCACCACAACTTATCCGGCCAACATTTCTGATATACCATGGGAAAGAAACATGGTGCAATGCACCTTAGAAAGGTATCAACAACTTCATGCAAAATTGCGGAGAGATCTCGTGGCTTTGACTCTACCTGCTGAGAGTCGACAAAGCCTCGAAATAGTTACACAGTCATTGGGAGAAATAGTAAATCTATACAAAAATCTTGGACCAACGACAGATACATTTGTAGAAGTCATGAGAAAGAGAAAGGAAACAATAATGGTTCCCGATAAATGGGAGGATGTAAAACAAAGAGTTACAAAGGATATGGCGAAGTCAATGTTTAATTTTAAGGAATGGCCAAAAAGAAAAATGTTGAAGGTGCAATATTTCAAGCACCCCGATATAGCTCACTATTTGTATGATAGGCACCGTGTGGCCTATGGAAGGCTCCCATGGAACGACGAGGTTCATGTTTATTTTGCACAATTGTTTTATGCAATTTTTTTTTTGAAAATAAAACCCAATTACAATGACCTTCTGTTAGAACTTTTTGGTCCGAGGAAAGGTCGATTGTGTGACCATAGGGGCACTAAGCAAGATGTGGAGATGCCTCGCCCTGAGCCAGCATTGGTGAGTCGACATTTTTGGGTCGAAACTCTGCAGTCAGATATCGATGCAACTTCTCAAATAAGTCTAGAAGCAAGAGATGTCATGATCAACAATGTTTACAATGGATTGGGTGGAGTCGATGTTTGTCTAAATCGACAAAGAGCACGCGAGAATGCACGTGCCAATTTTGTGTATTGTATAGATGAAGAGACTGAAGACATGAATGTTGAAGATCTCTGAATATATTCAAAGAATTGTCGTAATGGTTGGCAAGACTTAATTCTTCATGAGGAAGAGGGCACGGGAACAGTATGTGTTAATGACCTTAGGGTTGAATTATTTTAACACATACATGTGTACAATTTGTAATAAACACATGTGTGTGTACATGTATACATTTATTTGTATGTACATTAATCTAACAAAAATGTATCATTATATGTTAAAACACCATTTGCAGTTGTCACGCATGATGAATGACGAAAATGTTAATATCATGTTCAGGACCTCTGGTTCAAACAATGAATATGGGTCTCACCATCAAGATATGTTGACAAATGTTAGTGTTTTTTAAGTGATATTTTTAAAATAAATAATTGTGCACACATGTACATGTACATATATAATAATAAAATGTTTTAACAGATTTTGATTCCGTCTGATGTTTTTGGGATGGCAGTACCTTCTTCTTCCTTGGGAGATGTACCTTCTACTTCCTTAGGAGATGTGCCACATCCACAACAAGTATGGACAATTTTTCACTTTTAAATTTATGTTTAAGTTATATATATTCCACCTCAAAAATTTCCATTAAAAATTGAGATATGTATATATATATCTTGAGTTATTTTAAATTTTTTGAATTTTAGGTTATTGGAGATTTTCTTTTGGAGCCTCTCTTAGGAGATGTCCCAAATTCACCTACAGAAGTATTCAATTTTTCACTTATATATATATATATATATATATATATATGTGTGTGTGTGTGTGTGTGTGTGTGTTTTTTTAATTTAGTTATAATTTATAAATTGAAGTTTATTTAAGTTTTATTATAAATTAAGATCTTGATCTTGAGTTATTTTATACTTTTAAAATTTTGAATTTTAGGTTTCTATAGACGATTTCTTTAATCCATGTACTTTAGTGACGGAGATAGGAACATCCACACCATTTCAACCATTTGAACAAGCTGTCTAACTTTCTTTTTAATATTATTGAAAATAAGTTTATATATGTACACGTGCATTTTCATCTGAATTTTTGTAATATATATATATATATATATATATATATATTTAACTATACATGTATATTGTACAGTTTACTGTTGGAGATGTTCTCATGGGGAAACTTGTAGTAGGCGAACAAATGGAGAGGGAACCTCATCAGGTATTGTGTGATTTTTTTTTTATATTTTGTTTTTTACATGAAGTTCTATATATATTCTCACTCATTTTTAAAACATCAAATGTTAATGTTTGTATGTGCATTGTGTGCAAGTTTCCCATGCTTCGCAAGATAGCGCGCGGATTGAGACTCTGATAGGAAAGACACTAGATCCATCTGTATTTGATGGACATGATTTGTAGATTTGATTTCAAGATTTAGATAGTCTTAAATTTACTTTTTTATATATTATCTAGATGCACAGTCATATATATATATATATATATTTAGATAACTTGATACTTGATACTTGTGAGATCTACAATTTTTGGACATATTTTATCACAGTGTTAATATAATTTGTTTTGTTCCAAAAAGTTAATTTTTGGATGGTTTTAGTACTTTTGGCATGTGAATGTGAAGTAATGTTGTTATATAATTTGTTTGGTTTTTAAACTTTTAAGTTTTGGATAATTGAACTACTAGTAATGTTGTCATCTATAAATTAATTTTTTTCTTCTGAACTGCATTTGGCATGTGAAGTAGTGTTGTGATCTATAATTTTTTGTTAAATTAAAAGTTAAGTTTTGGATGGTTTCAATCTACATTTGGCATGTGATATTTAATGTTAAATGTTTAATGTTTTTATTGGATAGTCAAGAACGACAATTGGCATGGCATGTGAACTAATACGTGCATGTGAAGTAATGTTGTGATCTATATTTTTTTTGTTAAATTAAAGTTTAAGTTTTGGATGGTTTCAATCTACATTTGGCATGTGATATAATGTTAAATGTTTTTATTGGATAGTTGAGCTATAATTGGCATGGCATGTGAAGTAATGTTGCACAATATATAATCAAAAAGTTTTTAAAACTTAAGTTTTGGATGGTTTCAACCTACATTTGGCATGTGATATAATGTTAAATGTTTTTATTGGATAGTTGAACTACAATTGGATGGAATGTCAAGTAATGTTGTTATATAATCAAAAAGTTTTTAAAACTCAAGTTTTGGATGGTTGAAGTACATTAGGCATGTGAATTAATGTTGTGATATAATCAAAAAGTTTTTAAAACTAAGTTTTGGATACCATTTCAATCTACATTTGGCATGTGATATAATGTTAAATGTTTAATGTTTTTATTGGATAGCTGAACTACAATTGGCATGACATGTGAAGTAATTTGTTTTGATATAATCAAAAAGTTTTTAAAATTCAAGTTTTGGATGGTTGAAGTACATTTGGTAAGTTTTTAATTTTTTTTTTTCACTCAAACAATAGTATGTAGTATGTAAAGATAAAAAACAATCTTAAGATTACTTTTAAGTACAATCAAGTGTTCTTGAAACATTTTCCCACATGATGATACCTTCATTGACCTATGAACTAAAGTAGTTCATGGGCTATATGTTCTGCCTCTTTCCCATATAAATCCCTTTAATTTTGATTGGAAATATAAGAAGTAGATATATGTTTGTTGAATTGGGGTCAATGTCATTAATGCACTCAACTAGGTAGCCTTGTTGATTTATAAATTGGTAAATTGATGGTCCATTCAGTTTTAATTTCATTCTAGAATATATATATTCAGTACGTGAAACATTTTTCATCAATGCACATGGGAAAACTACTTGAACAATTAATTTCATTATAGAACATATATATATATCCAATACGTGCACAACATTTTTCATCAATGCACATAGAACATATTCGACCATTGGACAGACAAATTTTGTACTAGATTTTCAATCAGGAATAGAGATGTGGGTCAAATCCCACCAAAAGTCGAAGAAGTGCTCCGAGTCTCTTGTCTGAAAGGAATCTTCGTACAAAATTATACTGCGGATAATTTATTTACATTGTGGATACTTTTTACCAAAAAATCCCACAAGAAAAACTGCGTGCATTGAGTTCATGTATATATCCAGTACATGCAACATTTTTCATCAATGCACATAGAAAAACTACTTTTAGTTAATTGCATTCTAGAACATATATATTGAGTACGTGAAGCATTTTTCATCAATGCACATAGTAAAACTACTTGAACAGTTAATTTCATTCTAGAACATATACATATATATCCAATATGTATGCAACATTTTTCATCGATGCATGTATAAAAAAAGCTACTTTCAATTGATACTAGAGTGTGCATCTACCAAAACAATTTGTACATGTGCAAACACTTGCACAGATAACATAACAAGGCAGCTCAATTTTTAATTGAGTACTGAAAGTTCTAGAACATATAATCCAAAGAGAATAAATTGTTGGGCAGTTCAATCAAAAAAATTCCAATGGAATGCCATCTTCAATAATCCGTTCATGATCGGATTTTGACATTTTCCATTTCTTAATATTCGTTTTTTTCTTTGATTGAACCTCGATCAACTTTATTCGTGCTGCACACGCCAAGTGACTATATTGACAACTTATGAAATCAGATTCATAGTCTTCAAAGTAAACAAAATTCCCACTTTGATTAGTTTGTCTGAAAAAATAACCTTTCAGTATAATAGATCCTCTTTCATATGGAAATCCGTGATCATTATAGTCTTCTAATAATTTCATTTTTCGTTCAATGAAACGCATCAAATAATACTTCACATTTTCATCATTGTTAGTAGGTGCAATTACAACAAAAACATCTCCTGCAAAATAAAACAAACTTGACAAAATTATACATATTCAAATTTATTTCTAGATCTTTATCATTAGAAAGAAATTCAAATGTTACTTTCTCTAACAAGATCTTAAACTCGATCACTATAGAATGATATTGTAGTCTCCTCTGATTACATTTCTTCAAACATTGCAATGGACATTTTGCCCTTTGTATTTAGCTTTGTATGTTTCCAATCTTTTACATACATTTTGTTTTCACAAACGTCATTGGATTTTTTGTTGTCTATGCAAACAGGACAAAAACAAGAATATTTTCTTTTATCCGATGCAAACACATTTTTGGATGACTTTGTTTTAATTGAATGCAATTTTCAAGTCCCTTTTATTGTTTCAACGTCATTTCCAATTGATCTATCTACATATTCTATCCCAATATGCCAAAAAAAACTTTATATGGAAAATTTAAGGAAGAATGTAAATATGATATCAAAATAAAATCAAAGATAAGAATTGTGACAAATGTACACTATTTATTTAGTTAGATATCCAATAAAAATTAAATTTAATGTACCTTCGCACTTCCCTTGATCGGTTAGTCTCATGGCTTAGGGCAATGATGCACCATTGAACAAATTCTTTCACGTCCACAAGTCGGCTTGCAGAGGCGTTCATTTGATATCTTCGAAGTGCTCGTTTTATGCATGCCCCTGCACCATCATGTTCTCCTTTTCCATGACTAGTCTCAAAGAAATTCCAACAATGTTTAATGTAGGTTTTCTTATGAAGACAACACAACCAAAAGAATGATCGTGCAGATTTGAATTTTCCTGCACATCCATCTGACCATATCCAATGTTCATTGAATGTTATTCCACGATTTTTCAAGGAATCATAAATTTTTCCAAAACAATGTTGTACAAAATATGTATCATGTGTACGATCGTCACTGATGTAAAAGTGATATTCTTTAATAATATGTCGATTTTCACTGGTGCTTTCTATATGATCGACATTTTGTTCACCATGTCTATATAGAATATGGACGACCATGGAGACTTGGTCAGAATGATAGTATTCACTATGAATTTATTTTTGTGGAACAAATGTGTAGTTTTCTACAAAATCAATTACTGACAAACTGGTCCCTGGTGGAAAAAATTCAGGAGATTTTTTGAATTGCAAGTCTTGCCATCGAGCTCTATGGGAATGCTTGGTTTATTTGTAAATTTCCGCCTCAAACTTTCTCAAAAAGTCTATCACAAAAATTTCTTCTTCTCGTAATCCAATTCTTTTAACACTATTTGCACCTTGAATCAATGTATGGATATATTCATATCTTTTCCATTTCACTTTCATGTTGGACAATGATTGATCATTTATATTAGTCTGATATTTGTTTTGAAATTTAGTCAAATTTCCACAATCATCTCATTTTTTACCACCAACACATTTCTTTTCATAAAATAGTTCATCGCTTTCTCTTTCACATAGAATTTGAGATAAGAAATCACGGATAGTGGAAGGAGGAGGTGAATATTTCCAAAATGTTCTACCAAAATCAAGGAACGTGTCATAATATAACTCAAATTCCACATGATAACAACAACAACAAGTGTCGTGTACGGTGATAGGTTTTACATACCATGGTTTTTGTTCAACAAAAGCACTAATTGAAACATGAATTTCACAATTCTCTTCTTTGAACTTGTTGAAAAACTCTATCTGAGTGGTTTCAAAGAAATGTTTTTCATGTTCTTCATACTGATTTCGTGCTATTCTTCTTCTAGGGAAAATTTTAGGGGTGAATTTTAGCCCAAGGGCGAAATTTAAGGGATTTTAGATTTTAGAGGGGTAAATTTTTTATATAAAACCTCTTTTGTATAGTTTTATATAATTAGCCCCAAAATTATTTTAAAAATAATTAATTATTATGATTTAGCCCAAAAAAATAAGGGCGCATAAAACCTGAAAAGCTGAATTCGCCTCTGCATTTACTAATTTGGATGGGTTTGGGTTGTATTCGCCCCCGATTTATTAGATTGGAGGGTTTTTGAACGACATTCGCCCCCAATATCCAGTATGGCTGCAGGTAAAGCTTGCCCCCAATATCCAGTATGGTAGGGTAAGGCTTTCCTGTGTTGGTTGGGCTGCACATGTCGACATAATGGTGGCAGAGGGCCTACACAAACCCTAAATATGTGAGCAGTGGGTTTCAACTTTGTTCACTTGACTTGGTCCCTCTTCATGTTCATAGATTCTTCCCTTGGCGCCATGATAAGTAGGAAATTCTCGAGAAAACTGAACCTCTTGGATGCCGAGGTAGGGGTTGCTACAAATAACCTGGATCTTCTTGATTTTCCTGTCATTGAAGTATATAAAAGAGTAGTTTCGAGCTTAGGTTCTAGTGTGGTTATGGATATCCTAGATAATCATATCATCAAGTCAGGCTGGTGCTGCAGTAATATAAATGTCAATGGGTTCTTTAGAGATAGGGATTTTGATCCAGATACCTAGATTAAACGCCTAATTTCAGTAGCTTCAATGTTTCATGGAACTGATAATGTTATGGGGATGAGCTTGAGAAATGAATTGTGAGGTTCAAATAAAAAATAGAACAATTGGTACACATTCATGCAGAAAGGACCCGAGGAAGTACAAAGAACAAACCCTAAAGTGCTCGTTATAGTCTTAGGCTTAAGCATGACAGTATAAGATCAGGCGTCGACTAGGTAATGATCCCCTGTGCTACGTTGCCTGCATACTGTGTGTGGCCGCTCAAGGTCGTGGGTTCGAGGATTCAAGTCTGACCTGTGGATGTATTGGAGTCGGGTGCCTCCACCGGTACTATGCTCAATTTTGGGTCTGAAGCTCGGAATAAAATACAACTTGGAGGGGATAGTGATCTAAGCATTTTGAAGGTTAGGGAAGTATGAATTTTAATGTGGTTTAATATCTTTGTTATTCATGCAGTACTAAAATGGGAAATATACATGAAAGCTATTGATTACAGTTTGTGAAAACCTCCATCATGTGAATTGTTTTTGAACATAGCTTATTTTATATCATCCTGGGTTTGTCTGACGCAAAATTAATTGCAACTGTATATAAAAAATATACCTCTTTTCAACTGAAGTGTTGTTGATCCTAGTTATTGTTTTTAATCTGTTATAGTACTTATGGTTGATTTCATTCTAAATGTTCATTTTGGTCATACTTTTTTTATACAGAATGTATCATGGCTTGGGATAGCTTCTCTGACAGTTGGATTTGGACATCCATTATTTTTTCATTCACAGTTATTTACTGATATGAAGTGTACCTCTTTTCCAATGATTTGTGTCACTGTGTTTAATACAGTATTTGATACATGCAACATTTTGGTTTTATTCCTATATGAATTTATTTTCTGCTGAGCAAGTTACCAAGCACTGTTTTTACTTCCTAGGGGATCTTAGTGATTTCCTTTGTCTCTGTTTGTCTAAGAAATGTTTTATTTTCAAAAAATTATGCTTTGTACTTCGAGGCATTCCTTTTCTTTTTTGATGGCAGGATTGTTGGCATGTGTTGTCATTGATGGCAACCTACTTGATGAAGTTGTCCTTGATGGCAACCTACTTGATGAAATAAGATTGATTGTAAATATGATGCAATGTGTTGTCTTTGATGGAAACCTACTAGATGAAGTTGTCCTTAATGGAAATTGACTTGATGAGTTGTCTTCCTTAATGGAAACTAACTTGATAAGTTGTCTTTGGATGGCAACCTACTTGATGAAGTTGTTCTTGATAGAAACCTGCTTGATAAGTTGCCTATGATAAGCAACCTATGTGTTAAATATGTAACGAAGATGTATCTTGTGTTAAATAAGGAAGGATGATGTATCTACAGATCAGCTCAGAAGTAACAGAAGAAAGGAATTCCAGTAAGTGCCAGAGAAATGATAAATATGACATGTCACAAAGCATACGCGGGTTTGTAAAGGCGAAGTAGCGTATGTACGCGGAAAAGTACGTACCAAGTAGCGTATGCCTATTTGCACTCTAAATTTATAAACCAGTGGGATATTATGGTACAACGACAAGATTTAGCTACCGGATTATATATTTGATCCCTACTCAGGAATACCATCGGAAGTGGTGTTTTGGCTCAGAGATTGATAAAGGCTAAATCTATATAAGGAGAAGAAAATCATGGGTGCAAGGCAAAAGTTCCGGTATTGAACAGTCATTTCATCAAAAGTATATATGCATGGAATGAATTGATTGATCTGAATTACTAATGCACCTATGAAGAAAAGGATGAAGAGGGATCTCTAGATCTAAAATGTATATGTATTTTCTAGATTTGTTTATGGAATGTTTAGATCTGAGATGAGGCGAAATACTTTATGAAGTAAAGGATGAAATCTGAGTTGTTTATTCGATCTGAAGAGTTGCACAGTCTTGAAAAGTTACAGATCTATACGTTGTGTCTCTATTAAAGGCCATGGTATTGTAATCCGTCAAGGAAAAGTTATATGGGCAAAGCAGGGTTTTCTTAAGGAATCTGCTGCAGACATCGTTTAGGCATAAAAGCGCGTACATATGCAGGTTCAGTGAAGTAAAAGCACGTATGGAATCTAGGGTTTGCTGAAGTAAGTGGAATGAACTATCTGATCTGTTTTGCTGTTTTACTGCTATCTGTCAATGATGTATTCATACAGAACTGGGTTGTTTGAATAATGAATATGTTGCTGATTATGTTAATTGAAGATCAAGTTGTTGGTTGATTGGTTGATGATTCAATGAATGAATTGATGGGGTTATAAGTTTCAGTTTGATGAATGTTGAGCTTAAATGTGTGGAGTGGGTCCAATCTGAAAATATGATGAAAAGTGGCCTACAAGTTGTGTTGTATGGAAGCTGTTGGATCTAGTATGAAAATTGATGAAACGTGGTCTGCAATGGAAGCCGAGGGTCGTGCTTCTCTTCAAAGGGGAGGGGGTTGTAGCTCCCTCCAAAGGTAGGCCGGTAAACAAGCAGCGGGGTAGTGTTCCTTCCAGAGAGCCTGCACCGAGAGTGGGGAAGCCAGGCCTTCTAGAGAGGTCAAACGAGAGAAGGTTGTAGCATTCTGCAGGTGGGTGCCTGCGTGCTGGTATGAGCCTGCGCCATTACATGGTTGTAAGATGTTTTCTTTATAATAAATATTGAAGACAGAGACGACGGCAACGGTGGTTTTCTCCCAAATTGGTTTTCCACCTTAAATCCTGGTGTTCATGTGTGTTTCTTATGTGTGATGGTTTATTCTGTTATTACTGCACATGCTTACTACTTAACAAACATCTGATGAATGAATGATGCAATGATCTAAGTAAAGAATTATCTGCATAATGAGATCTCTGGTAATACGCGAGTTTTATTAAGGATATCCGTGTGTATACGTGAGTTAGGTTCATAAAAGTATCGTATGGGTTTTAGAGAAAGAAAAAGGAAAAAAAATTTCAGTCTGCACTAAATACTGATTCACCCCCCCCTCTCAGTATTTTTCCCAACAATTGGTATCAGAGCAGGTCCTTCTGAAGGAGCTTGATAACTTGAAGGAGATTCGTCACAATGTGAAGTCATGAAGGAGTAATTTCTCTAAGGCCGCCTCTATTCAACGGAAGTAATCTGTTATTCTGGAAGATAAGAACAAAAGATTATTTGCAAAGTCTTGGTGCAGAAGTATGGGAAATCATGGAAGAAGGTTATCAGTATCTAGCAACTATTCCTTCTGATGCAGCAGAAAGGAAGAAATATGAAATCAATGCCAAAGCAGTCAATGTTTTATTAGGAAGCATGTATGAACTAGAATTTGCTAAAGTGATGCAGCGAAATTCAGCAAAGGAAATATGGGACAAAATCATTCTAAGCTATGAAGGAGATACAAAGGTAAAAAGTGCAAAACTCTAAACTATCATAATTAAATATGAAAATTTAAGAATGCATACTGATGAGAGTATTGCCAGTTTCTTTTTATGTCTAGATGATATTGTAAATCGTATGAGAAGTTTGGGTGAAACCATAACCGATACTACTCTGGTTGAAAAAGTCTTAAGATCTTTGACTTCAAAATTTGAGTCAAAAGTATCTGCTATTGAAGAAAGGCAAGATCTGAAAACTCTTACTGTTGTTCAACTACATGGTATTCTAACTGCTTTTGAAATGAGAAAAGAAGGTCCCTCTCAAATCAGAGAAGTTGCCTTTAAGGCATGTGCAAAAGGAAAAGAAAAGGAAGTTGTCAAGGAATCAAGTTACATATCAGAAGAAGAAGAAGCAAATTTTGTGAGAAGACTCCAACCAGGTACTGGAAGATTCAGAGGTAAGCTTCCCTTCAAGTGTTTTAATTGTGGGAGAGTTGGTCATTATGCTGCTAAAAGTCCTTATGAAGAAAATCATGATAAAGGGAAACAATTTGAAAAGGGAAAGAGCTATTATACAAATGAAGATGATGATGAAATGCCAAATGAGGATGAAGAAGATTTTGACCAAGATCTACTAGTGCTCATGGCAAGAAAGCAAAAGAAGAAGGCTACCCAAAGAAAGGAGATATCTCAGAAAACATGTGAAGCAAAAAATGAAGAAGATGAAAAAGGTACTAATCTTTGTGATTCACTTCCTTATGCAAGCAATGGTGAAGATAGTGAAAATGATAGTGAAAGTAATAGTATGGGTCTAGAAGCAAATTTCAAGATTAATGATGAAGATCAATTTAAAAATAAGGAATATATCTACAAAGATATGATCTCTAGAATGGATGGTCAGATAGAAATGTATCAAAGACAGCAGGATAAAGTAACCAATCAAAGTGAAAGACTTGAAGCAGAAATCATCTCCCTCAAAGAAGATCTGGAAGCATCAAATAAGAAGAATGAAGAACTTCTACAGACATTTGAAGAAAAAGAAAATGGGTTGAAAGAAGAGATTCTAAAATTGAATGATCAAGTAGAAGAAGGAAGAAGGAAAGAAGAAAGCATGAAGAAGCAATGCCAAAGATTGGAGGTTGAGATAAACATTTTAAAAGGTAAATTCGAGGAAAAGGATAAACTCTTGAGGTTTCAAGATAGTACTAAGATTCTGGATAATATTATTAGTAGTCAAAGGTCTCCCTCAGTTAAATTTGGTCTTGGTTTTCATGAAACTGTTAAAGGAGAATCTAGTTCACAAGGAAGTACTAAGATTCAAAGGATATCAATGAAAAACCTGAAGTGTTGAAAGAAACAAAAGGTCAATCGACAATCATGAACTCTCAAAAGAAATCATTCCCTCCTTTGATAAATAATGTTGAATGATTTAAATGTCATAATTATGGGCATATTGCAGCTAATTGCAGAAGCAGAATGTTTCAGTCACATACAAACAGATTCTACACAGAAAGGTACTCTCGTTTCTTCAAGGGATATTGTTTTTCATGTAGCAAGTATGGTCATAAAGCAGCTGATTGCAATAGAAGAAAGAATAGAAGAACACATTATGATCCTTATTCTTACTTTTCTGGTCATGCAAGATGTTATGCCTGTAACAAGTATGGACATGTAGAAAAAGAATGCAGGATGAATGGATTTGAGAAATTGGATAATTTCCAGCACACAATAAGAAATTTCAAGCAAAGCTGGAAAAGGAAGGAGGACCGGTCAAAAACATAGGGAATAATAATCCTACTGCAGTCATCTGCTTCTAAAGCCTACTTCTCATAATGGCTGCAGAGTGATGTGAGATACATTATAGGGATTAGTAATGTATCATCAAAGGGGAGAAATGTATGATGATTCCCATGGTTGGTTTGGTAATTCTGGTTATGTTTATTTTTGACAGTGCATCTGATGTGAAGAATATAGGTACAGGTGGTACAAATTCAGGGGGAGATGAAGTTGTGGAAATTTTCAGTATTTCACTTTCCATACGCGGGTTTAGTGAACTAAAGCCACGTATACACGCAAGTTCTGCTGGAGACAGTCGCGTATGATTTTATGATAAGAAAAACAGTAAGATAGCTAAAGATCAGGAACAAAGGTTCAGGGGGAGCATCATTCTAACAACTAATGATTGCATTGTTGGCATTGTATTTGATTATTCCTTATTTCTTGCTCAAATGATGATGACATGATACATGGTTTTTTATGATGAGATTATGGATGAGCCTTGTTTGCTTGTATGAATGATTGTTTGACACATATTGTCTATTGAAGAAGTTGTTTTGACATGATAATTCCTCTTGGGAAGAATATGTAGAGGCTGCAAAGAATCTGAAGGCTTGGTTACTGATGTGCTCTTGCTACAACTATTGGATGACACGTGAAAATACAACTACATTATCCTATCTATATTTTCTCATATATTCCAGGGAAGCATTCGAATATCTTAGACGGAAGCTGGGAGTTGTCTCTGCCATGTACAAGATCAGATCTACTTAAAATCAGAAGATTAAAATTGGATACGTTGGTTTCCTAAAAGACAGTCGCGTATATACGCGATTTTATACACAAAAAACCGCGTATGGGTGGTTGCTGACAGAATCTTTCTGGGTCAGCATTCTTCAGCACAACTGTAGTGCTGTTTGGTATCTCTGGTAATGTTTCAGCTCTCATATTTATGTTTCATTCTCTGATATTTGATGAAGATGCCTTGATGATTTGCTATTGAAAGTGTTCAGGATGCACAAGCTAAGGGGGAGCATTGGTCATGTGGAAAAGATGCATTGTTGGCATTATGATGATTCTGAAAAAATATGATCTCTCTCTTGAGGTCTTTTTGGTCTTGAGTATAAAAAGTCATATTTGTATTTTGATGAAAAGGTCATGTTGAGACCTATGATGTAAAATTGTAATATTCTATAATGTAAGGACTTGATCAAATTTGTAAACCCACTTGGTTGGGTAGTTGAGTCAAAATATGTAAACCCACTTGGTTGGGTTCTTGATTCATATATGTAAATCCACTTGGTTGGATCCTTGATGTAAGTATGAGTCCTTGGTGATAGGAAAGGTCATAGAGTCATGTAATTCATTGAATATTATGTTGAAGATTCAGCATGAACTCAGGGGGAGCATGGTAACTTCAATGCACATCAGAACTACAGATCTCTTCTTTCTACATGTGGAGAAAAACATTGTCTTGGCTTTGATCTGCCCTTTGCCCTTGATGTCAAAGGGGGAGAGTAACATGGTGTTTGAATAGGGGGAGAGTATCATGGTGTTTGCATAATGGTTATAATCAATGTATCTATCTGTTGTGGTGATCAAACACCATCATGGTTGCCATCAAGTCCAAAGGGGGAGATTGTTGGCATGTGTTGTCCTTGATGGCAACCTACTTGATGAAGTTGTCCTTGATGGAAACCTACTTGATGAAATAAGATTGATTGGAAATATTATGCAATGTGTTGTCTTTGATGGCAACCTACTAGATGAAGTTGTCCTTAATGAAAACTGACTTGATGAGTTGTCTTTGGATGGCAACCTACTTGATGAAGTTGTTCTTGATAGAAACCTGCTTGATGAGTTGCCTATGATAAGCAACCTATGTGTTAAATATGTAAGGAAGATGTATCTTGTGTTAAATAAGGAAGGATGATGTATCTATAGATCAGCTCAGAAGTAACAGAAGAAAGGAATTCCAGTAAGTGCCAGAGAAATGATAAATATGACATATCACAAAGCATACGTGGGTTTGTTAAGGAGAAGTAGCGTATGCACGCGGAAAAGTACGTGCCAAGTCGCGTATGCCAATTTGCGCTCTAAATTTATAAAACCAGGGGACATTACCATGGTGTTGGCCCACAGTATTGAGCGCTGGATTATCTATTTGATCCCGTCCAGGAATACCATTGGAAGTGGTGTGGTTTTGGCTCATGGTATTGACAAAGGCTAAATCTATATAAGGAGAAGAAAATCATGGTGCAAGGGGGTGCAAGTCTGGGTATTTAATGAATAATTCACTCTGAAGTATATCTCCATGGAATGAATTGATTTATCTAAATTACTAATGCACCTATGAAGAAAATAATGAAGAGGGATCTCTAGATCTGAAATGTATATGTATTTTCTAGATCTGTTTATGGAATGTTTAGATCTGAGATGAGGTGAAATACTTTCTGAAGTAAAGGATGAAATCTGAGTTGTTTATCTGATCTAAAGAGCTGCACAGTCCTAAAAATTTACGGATCTATACACAGGTTCTCTTCATTAAAAGCGCGTGTATACGCAGGTCTGCTTAAGGAAAAGCGCGTATGGGAAGTTAGGGTTTTCTGAAGAATGCACAGAAGTATACGTGGGTTGGTGTGCATAAAAGCGCGTATGGAATCTAGGGTTTTCTGAAGTAAGTGGAATGAACTATCTGATCTGTTTTGTTGTTTTACTGCTATCTGTCAATGATGTATTCATACAGAACTAGGTTGTTTGAATAATGAATATGCTACTGATTATGTTAATTGAAGATCAAGTTGTTGGTTGATTGGTTGATGATTCAATGAATGAATTGATGGGATTATAAGTTTCAGTTTGATATATGATGAGCTTAAATGTGTGGAGTGGGTCCAGTCTGAAAATTTGATGAAAAGTGGCCTACAAGATGTGTTGTATGGAAGTTGTAGGATCCAGTATGAAAATTGATGAAACCTGGTCTGCAATGGTGGTGCTGAGGGTCGAAGCCTTCAGTAAGGGGGTAGTAGCTCCCTTCCAGGAGAGGCTGGTAAACAAGAGCAGGGGGTTGTAGCTCCCTTCCAGGAGAGGCTGGTAAACGAGAGCAGGGGGTCTTAGCTCCCTTTCAGGAGAGGTTGGTAAATGAGAGAAGGTAGTAGCCTTTTGCACGTGGGTGCCTGCGTGCTGGTATGAGTCTATGCCAGTACATGGTTGTAAGATGTTTTCTTTATAATAAAAATATTGAAGACAGAGACGACGACAGCGGTGGTTTTATCCCGACTTGGGTTTCCACCTTAAATCCTGGTGTTCATGTGTGTTGCTTATGTGTGATGCAGGTTTATTCGTTATTACCGCACATGCTTACTACTTAATGTAACATCGATGAATGAATGATGCAATGATATAAGTAAAGAATTATCCTAGCATAATGAGATCGGTAATACGCGAGTTTTATTAAGGATATCCACGTGTATACACGAGTTAGGTTCATAAAATTAGCGTATGTGAAGTCAGAGAAAGAAAAATAAAAAAAAATTTCAATCACCAACACGATTCACCCCCCCCCCTCTCAGTATTTTTCCCAACAAGGATACTCTTTTTTGCTTCGAGGCAATCCTTAGATATATTTTTTTAGTTGTTTTGTTTCGGGGAGGGGCTATATGATTTTTACTTCAAGGCATTCTTTGGCAATGTGGAATGTATCATTTTCATTCGTTTCTTTGTTGTAGTTTATTGTGTATCTTGAATTTTGTTAGAGTTTCATGTGGGCTGTGAAAGTGATGAGAATATGATTTCTTTTATACTTGTCCTTGGGGGAAGCTCTTCTTCCTTCCTGAAGGCTCTTGTGTTGATGTTCTCTTGTTTTCAAAGAAAATGTTAGTCTAAAGGTAATTTACTAGACAATGTATTTGTTGAATATTGAAGTCAACAGGTTTTGTTCAATCTAGGCTAATACTGTTTGGTAGAATTTTCTTAGTGATATATCAGTATGCTGCAATAACACAATTTTTATCTAGTTAGAGTGGCTTTAGTATATATAATTAATGTATGATTCTTCTATGTGTTTTGGGGATGGGAATGATTGCAGGTGCCTTTTTGGTATTTGTATAGGAAAATTTTCTCCCTAAAATAATTAATGTGGAAGTGGCTACCATGGTTTTGTTAAACTCCAGGTGGTGATTTAAAATTTATGATTTCTTTGAAGAATGGTTTTCTGAGAGATCAGACTTAGTATAATGGGTCATTTCTTTCCTTTGAAGACCAATAGGGTAGTGTCATACATTTTACTGCCGGAGTGCAGGGTGTCCCTCAGCTGACTGCAAAAGCGTAGGGAAAGCTTAAGGCAGGTTGACTGCAAAAAAAAAAGGGTAGAGTATCCTTTAGCTAACTACAATAGGGTGGGATGTTATTTTGGCTGGCAGCGAAAGTGTGGGGTGTTCTACCCTTCCTTTGATTTCCAAAGTGTGGGTTGTGCTTCTGATGGCTGTCAATGTGTAGGGTGTTCTACAAAGGAACTAGTATTTTGCAGTCTTGTTTATCAGGCAGTTTGTCATTTTTATTTTATCTAGAAGTACTGAAGAATATTGTAAATCATCAAGTTAGAAAAGATGATTTGGATGGTCATCATTAATTTCAAGTGTTGCTATTTTTCATTCTTACCTGAAGATTTGTTTTTAAGTCTGTGGTGCCCTTAAGTTACCATGAAAGTCTAGGGTGCTCTTCCTTTGACTATCAAGATGTAGGTTGTGCTTCGGTTGACTGTCATGGTGTAGGGAAATGTAAGGTGTCCTACAAGGAATTGGTTGTTTGGAATTTTATTTTTCAAGTAGTTTATTACATTATTTAATATTTGTGTATATTTTCTAGCAAGAAAAAATGATTTGGAATGTCATGATTCAATCTTCAGTATTGCTATAATTATTTGCTGAATATTTGTTTTTGTTTTGAGACAATTGTTGAGAAAGTTGTAGTAGTCAGTAGTTAGTGAAAATGTATCCTTTAAAAGGATGTGTCCCACCATCTATTGAGTCGAAGGAATTCCGAATTTTTTCGTATTTCCATAATTGATAGTTGCAATAGGAGTTAGTGGTATCTTTTTGATATTCGAGAACACTTTTTTGAGAATCATGATTTTTCCTTTGATATGTATGTCAGATGTGGGAGCACGGAAGTGTGTCATTGGATTTCTTGTTTTAAAATTTCTCTAACTAGAGTGTTTCATACACATTCATTGTAATTATCTCTTGTTGTAGTCGTCAAAGCATAGTTTGTTGACTGTAGTTAGACTGGGCATGATTGATATCTCTAATCGCATCAAGATCACTGATGTTTGATGTTATTATTGTTAGGCTTACTTCCAAACCATGGTATTTTGTATAATTTCCTTTCTGGAATAGATATGCAAATTGGGTCAAGTACAAGTGGGTGCACCATTTCACTTAGATGCCGATGGAAGCTTCAATGATTAATCCTTCGATCCAGGCATGGCTGTCTTTTCACCATGTGACTTTTTCTTCAGTCACATGTATTTTGGTCATTTTGATGCTTTCTAATCTTGTGTTGTTGGGTTGTTTCATGATTACAAAATATTAAAAAAGGTTTCATGTATGGACTTTTTCTTTTTTTCCACTTGTCTAATGGAAATTTTGATGCTCTTTATCTTGTCTTATTTTTATTTATATGCAAATCCATGTGTGGATTGCAGCAAATACATCTTAAATTTTTTTTCTTGAGCCCTCTTATCAAAATATGTCATACTATAACTGATTGATAACACAATCCTTCATAACTGTGCAATGCCAATCCATTTAGCTCTAAGGAATAGGAGAGAGCCTGCTTTAGCCATTGATTTTTATATCTCCCAATCTTAATTTACACTTTTCATTAGCATACAATTCCACATTTTTATTGAGATCACAGAGAACATGGAAATATGCTATTGTAGAGAACCCTTCTGCAGCTTTCCTAATTATTTTCATAAGACATTCTAATATTTAGTCCGTCAGAGAGGAGCCCTGCACCAAATGTTGAATAAGGATGGAATGCCCCAAAACAATGATAGAATCCCTTGGTAGAGGGCATAAGTTTCATCTTGGTTGTTTTTCATGCATCCTAATACTTGAGAACAACTTTCTTGGGGCCATTGAGCACCTCTCACCCTCTTGCCACCTCTTCTTTGTTCTTGTCTTGTTCGGTATGCTTTTTTTAATGTTTTTATGTTTCATGGTTTTACAGAATGGTTTTTTTTTTTTAATGTTTTCTGTTTCATGGTTTTATTGAATGGTTTTCTCTTCACTTTAAGGCTCTTTTTGGACTCTTTTTCTTATCTGATTATTGTAGGATCCCACTGTTTCATGGCATTGAATCTGTTTATGCATTCAAAAAATTGTAAAATCAGCCTTGTCTAGAATTGTATCATATAATTGCAGCCAAAAAACCCAAAATATCTTTGGTTAGATTGTGCCTTAGAAAAAGTGTAAAAAGTGTTGCATTCATTGATGCTATTCTTTGATTGGATTAACATGAGTTATGTTTTTTGATTATTAATAGGAAATATCCGTGTTTTTTTATTGACAAAAATATTTTAATGTGATGTGATTTTTAATAGAAGGATCTGAATCTGATGTGATTTTCATGGACATTTTTTATTTCCTTTTTATAGGTAGACTTGTCTTTGCACCCAAAGAATGGGTGTAAACTAATGCACCAGAAATGTCATCCAAATCTTTTGTTATCAAGGTCAGTGCAAGTTGCACATGATCAGCCCGCATCTTATGCATCTGATTTTGAAAAATTAGATAAAAGTCAAGACAATTGAGATCAAGCCATGTGGTATCTTGTAGATCGTTTATTTGTGACTGAATACTGTTTATTTGATTTGAGAAAATTTTGGGAATTGACTACTTAAATTTTTTTGAGAGGGTCTCTTTTGGTATTTTCTCTATTGCTTAACATTATACTTCAATTGGATATCTGAATTTATGGATATGAATACTTAACTAGTTGTCTTCCATCTAAATTTAAGATCGTGCCATATAGTTAATATAAAATTCCAAATTATGCAATGCAAGGAATGCTTGTTTTCTTACGATGATTTGTTATTCTCTTGGATATTGGACAATGTGTGGTAATTGGTTAGGTCACCAGGCATCAAGAGATTTTGTAGGCATCACATTTTACTTCGCAGTGTGGTGTGTTGTACCGTTGTTTCTGTGCACATTTGTGATTGCTTTTAATGGTTGTCTTGGGAAGCCAAGGATCACTTCACATTCATGAAATTATAAAAGAGATTGGATTCATCTTCGACCACATTGGATAACGTTACATTGTGAACTGGTGATTTGGATATTTGTATTGGTTAATTAAGAAGTGTGTAATTAGTGGTCTTCCATATAAAATTATGATCATGCCATATAGTTAATATAAAATTCCAAATTATGCTATGCAAGGAATGCTTGTTTGCTTACGATGATTTGTTATTCTCTTGGATATTGGACAATGTATGGTAATTGGTTAGGTCACAGGACATCTAGAGATTTTGTAGGTAGCACATTTTACTTCGCAGTGTGGTGTGATTTTCCATTATTTTTTTGCACATTTGTGATTTCTTTTGATGGTTGTCTTGGGAATCCAAGGATCATCACTTCACATTCTTGAAATTCTAAAAGAGATTGGATTCATCTTTGACCACATTGGATAACGTTACATTGTGAAGTAGTGATTGGATCTCCGTATTGGTTAATTAAGAAGTGTGTATGATGGATATGTTGATTTGCTTGCTTCAATTGGTATGAGAATACTGGTGATTTTGATCTCCTTATTGGTTAATTGAGATGTATGAGAATATTGGTGACTTTGATCTCCTTATTGGTTAATTGAGAAGTGTGTGTGTGTATGATGGATATGTTGATTTGCTTGCTTCAACTGGTATGGATTCTCACCAATGAAATGTGGAGTATTTATCTAGGTGCCAGTCTCCCTATAAACTAAGATGTTAAAGAAACATTAAATGATGGTCAAACTCAGGGTTTTGTTAGTGAAATACATTTTAATCTTTTTATTAAGCTAAGATGTTAAAGAAACGCTAAATGATGGTCAGACAAAGAGTTTTTTTAGTGAAACAGTTTTATAGATTTCAATCTTTTGACAGTATATAGCATAGCATCACACTGTATTTTCACGAAATAGATTTCAGACACTTCTAATAAAAATCAAAAAATATTGTTAATCTGTTGTCTAGACTTAAACTATTACAAAATATTACAAAATTTCACCAAAATTGCTACCAGGGGACCCTCCTCCAATAGGCCCCCAACACAATCTTGTGACTCGTCCCGAGTCACAGCAACGAGGAGTCTTCATTTTGGCTTGGATCTGCTTGATGGCAGTGACAAATGTTGGCATGATGCGTTGTTGCGTTCTACGCAATTTCGACCAAATTTGTGGAAGTCGGTTCTTCGGTAGCTGCAGTGACACTGTTTAAATTTTGGTTCAACTGCTTGATTGCTACGTCTAAGTCCTGCGAGAGCTTGAGTGCTTCCTCCACCCATGGCTTCAGATGATTGTTGAGGACCTACTTCCTATGGCGAATCTCCTCAATTTCGTCTCTTAGAGCATGGCTGGTATGAAGTTGTGCTAGGCGTTGAGCTGCAACAAAGGTTGGCATGGTAGCTTCCATTTGTTCAAAGTCCTGCTCTTTCTGGTGCAACTCCTGGTTGAATTGTCAGAGGAGGGTATCGCGTTGCACTGTGGACAAAAGTCCCATAGTGGCATCTAGCAGCTTGGAGTCCTTGGCGATATGTGCTGAAATACTGCTTGTTGCTTCCTTTACTAGCGCGGTTTGCTAGGCGCACACCTCGGGAGGGGTTTCAGGCTGTAGCTTGGTTTGCAGCGCGACAATTTGTTGTTCCAGGTCTGATTCGATGGCTTGCACTTTTGTCTTGGATGCATTCAATGCAACCACCAATCCCTCAACCTTAGCCTGCGACGCAATAGAGGTAGGGATTACTTCTGGCATGTCTTCACATAACCTGTCGATCATGTGCTCTAACTCTGCTTGCTGCGCAACTGTCACGATCTCTGCTGCCTGAGCTTGGGTGAATTCGACAACTTTGGCAGCAAATTTCTGCTCAACCTCACTTAGCTGATGTTGTGCCCAAACTTCTCTATTATAGAGCTTGGCAAAGATGAACAAGTGGAGTGTGTAGCTACCCACTCGTTACTTTTGCGACGTCGAGGCTAAATTTTGCGCATGCTTGGACTTGGGCGCACAGGGCTGGTAGTTCTATCATCAATGTCGTACCTGGGAAGGGGAAAATCCTACTCTCAGTGGCTGTGATGACGATTTTCAGTGGCAGACTCGCTTGAATCGGCTTTGCCTGGGTCATGCTCACTTGAAGGGTATCTGCTTTGAGATGGAGCACCTGCAACTTGGACTACAAATCCTTTAGTGCAACCTTTTGCTGATCTTCTAGAATAGTCCATCGATCCTTGGAGGCATTAGCAAAAACATCTGTGATCTTGTCCATATCTTCTTTTGTCAATGTAATGTTAGCTTCTTCGTCGGTTTTTTCGACCTTGCGCTTCTTTCGCTGCCCTTTGGGAGGCTCTCCAGTGCGCTTCATTCTGTGTGGGGAATCCACGCTCTCCCCACCAACTCCAACCTCCGCATCACTCTGAGTTTCTTGCTCCTCTCCCTTGGTGGCATCCTTGGGGGT